>CANYBF010626169.1:0-10102 GCA_948192965.1 Dalechampia spathulata
ATCTCTTTCAAGAAGCAAAGTTTTTAAGTTTAAATATCACCTTCCATCTATAGTTGGTAAAATGGGCCAAGGAGAGGGCAAGGCCTCGCGCACATGGGATTGGGCCCGGAAGGCCAAATCGGTGGATTCGCACCCCCCCCCGGGCGCGCGTCCTGCGGACACGAATGCCGTCGATTCGTGGGTCCCGATATTCGATCCATTTTACGTTTTATTTTTAATACATATTTGAATTGTTTTAAATTTCCTTAAGACTTTTACTAAGTCTAAGTAAACGTCCACCTTCCTTAAATCTCTCCACCCACATTCCACGTCCAACCTTCACGTCCGACGTCCTCATTTCTCTCCACCAACGTTCGGATTTCTAACGTTCGACTCCTCCCCGGTTGGCTATAAATAGAGAGCTTCACTCCTTAGTTAAACACAACATTTCAAAGCATCTTCTTCTCTTCTTCTCCTCTCTTCGGCTTGCTAGTTTGGTTTGCTTTTGCCGCTCCTGTTTCCTACCATTGAGTGGAGGACCTCGTTTAATCCTGGGAGGGATTTGCTATACATGCAAATATCCTTTAAGGACAGTGCTTACACACACGCACGACTCGAGTTTGTTACTTGTTACTCAAGCTATTGTTCTATTGCATTGTTCGTCCATTACATACAACAAATTTTTCAGCAGAAAGCTATGCGAATAACACTGATCTCTCTGTGGATTCCGGCCTTTGAAAAGATGCAGAATGCAACACTATTGGAGATTCGATTACTCATTCAAAAGTGGGTTTCAGATTGGTTACATAGTTTCCGCCATTTCAGCCATAGTCGTGTACGCATCCTACTGTGTACCTTGGATCTATATGGGGAAGAAGGACGGCATGGTGACAATACCAGCCATGGTGATGTCGATGATCAGAAAGAAGAACAAGAATCCAGAGTTTGACCGTTCGGTGAGCTTGTCTACCACAGATTTCTTATTGGAGAACGAGGTACTCTCCCATACCTGGATAGTTCTCTTCTTTTCTTTCATTAACTGTAATTGTTTACGTACTCCGTTACTAAAATGGACAGCATACTAATCTTATAAACGAATTCTTAATTACTTGATTTCATTCTCAGATTTCGGCATCAGAGAACTTTGTTACAAGAATGAGTTTTAAAGATCTGAGCGAGGCAACAGACAATTTTAGCCAACACAATGCCATTGGAATCGGTCAAATGGGGACTATGTATAGAGCAACTCTCGCCAATGGTTGGTCCCTTGCAGTAAAGAAAATTTTCTATTCTCAACAATCTGAAGAACACTTCGTCACTGAGTTGAAGATATTAAGAAAGTTGAGACATGACAGCTTAGTTCCACTTCTGGGATTCTGCAAAGAATCAAAGAATCGAGTTTTGGTTTATAAATATATATCAAACGGCAATCTTTACGACTGGTTACATTCAACAGAAGGCAAAAGGAAGGTTCTTGAATGGCCTTTGAGGATGAAAATTGCTAGAGGTTTGGCAAGAGTCCTGGCATGGCTTCATCATTGCGGGGATTTCCGCGTAGCTCACCTCAATATAACTTCAAACTGCATTCTGCTTGACAAGAATTTCGAACCCAAGTTGTCGAATTTCGGAATGGCAACGCTCATCAATCCAAAGGAGATCAATGCAATTAGGGGTTTCTGCATGGATATGGAGTTTTGGGAGGAATGCTTCATCAAAGAAGATGTTTTCAACTTCGGGATTGTAATGCTTGAGCTGATTACAGGAAGAAATGCTGCTTCTCTGAACGCTTTTGACAGAAACTTGAACGATGAAATGATGACAGATTGTTCATGGTCAAGCTCTGGTTTAAACGATATGATTGATGAGATTTTGATAGGGCAAGAACATGAGAATGAGATCCTGAAATGCCTTAGAATTGCAGGTAATTGTGTAAATAGATCTCCAGATAAAAGGCCAAATATGCTAGACGTATACGCCACCCTAAGCATCATGCGAGACGCATCCAAATGACTTGCAAGTGAATGAAAATGGCACTTATGTTGTCCATTGGAAATTTCTATTTACCTGAAATTAAAAAGAAATGCATTTCTTTCAAATGATTCATACGGTGTGATATTAAATTAAGAAATAAATTTTTTGATGTTATTTTTATGTATGATAAGATATGTTTTTAATTCTAAAATTTATAATAAATATACCTTCCATCTTTTCTTTTCGTTCAATTAAGCTTGTAATATTTTTAACATGGAATAAATATGTTGTTGACTATAATTTGTTAATATTATTTTATGATATTTTTGAACTTTTTTCACTAGCACTAGTTTAATTATAAGAAAAAATTCATTATACATACATAACAATTATACGGAAGGGGTCATCTATTGATTCTCTACATTTTTATCTGGTCTTCTACTTCAACCCTTAGTTTTGCCACTGTAACCGATATTCATTGCCTGAAGTCTATTAAAGATTCCTTGGAAGATCCTTTGGGTTACTTAAGTTCTTCCTGGGATTTCAACAATTATACGGAAGGATTTTTCTGTCGTTTTGTTGGACTTGAATGCTGGCATCCAGATGAATTATACTTATATTTTCATTGATTACTGCACTTCGTCACCGAGTTGAAGAAATGCCTTATAATTGCATGTGTTAATTGTTGGTGTGAAGAGCCCTAATCCAGACGCATCTCTTCTAAAATGGATTGTAGCTGCGCATGAGCCTGGGCCGAGATAATGAAACCTGTAGGCTTTTCTCTTTCATACTTGATGAGAACTACTCTTTTTCCTTTTTCTTCCTTCAATATTAATAGCTTTCGTGATAAAAGGCCAAACCTGCCAGATGTATACTCAACTCTAAGCATCCTCAAAGACAGATATATATGACTCATCATTATTCATTCATGATTTTTAGAAATTCTTTACGTGTTATATATATTGTTATTAATTATTTTGCATGAACCCTTTTTTGATATTTTTTAATCCTAATAAAATTTTATTTTATACACATATCATAATAAAATTTATATTTCTAACATAAGATTTTTATTATTTTAAAATTCTATTATTATTATTATTATATATGTATATATATATATTATTTTAAATTTTATTATGACATTATTTAAATTATTATAAATATAGGTCAAAGTAAACTTTCATTGCTGGACCATCTAATTAATAGCAGAGATTTTGTACGGAAAATATCGGAGGAATTAGTCAAACAATTGGAGCATACTTGGAAAAAACAGGCAACAGTAATGGAGGTGACTCACTTTCTCTTGGACAAGTGAAGAGATCACTGCAATGCATTTTCTTTCTTTCTAGTTCTCATTTCTCTGAAATGGTTTAGCTTCTTTCTCCATTTTTTGTTTTCCTGTTCTCAACCTCTTTGTCATATCCTACAAAGCTGTAGCTAACATTCATCTTTGATTCCTAGTCGACCCTGCAAAGACTGATAGATTCAGGTGCAAATGGGACGTACAAGAAGAGCTGAGATATTGGTTGTCTATATTTTCATCTTGTCTTCTACTTCAACTGTTAGTTCTGCCATTGAAACTGATATTTATTGCCTAAAATCTATTAAAGGTTCCTTGGAAGTTCCTCATGGTCATTTAAGTTCTTCCTGGAACTTCAACAACCATACAGAAGGCTTCATCTGTCGTTTTACATGAGTTGAATGCTGGCATCCAGATGAAAACAGGGTATTCACTCTCAGACTCTCTGGCATGGGGCTTAAAGGCCAATTCCCAAGAGGGATTGCGAATTGTACAAGCATGATAGGTTTGGACCTTTCCAATAATGAAATTCAGGGATCAATTCCATTTGATATTGAAAAGTTAATACCATACACGACATCACTTGACCTATCATCGAACAAATTCTCTGGTAAAATCCCATCAACCATAGCCAATATCCGTTATCTAAATGTGCTTAAGCTAGACAGCAACAGTCTAACTGGCCATATTCCGCAACAAATTGCTGAGCTCCAAAGGCTCAAAGTATTCAGCGTGGCTAACAATCAATTGTCAGGGCCTGTGCCCGAGTTTGTGGACGCGGAGGTTTCAGCTGAAAGCTATGATAATAACATTGATCTCTGCGGAGGGCCCTTGGAACCATGCACAGATGATGGAAGCAAATTTCTTTCTAAATTCAGAAGTGGTTTCGCCATTGGCTATACGATTTCTGCAGTTCCAGTTTTTGTTTTGTGCGTGTCCTATTTCATACCTTGGTTGTCAACCGGGAAGAATAATTCTACCATGACAATAGCAGCAATGATCAAGTCGATGACTAAGAGGAGTAAAAAAACTCTATTTGGCAGAGTCATCAGTTTGTCTGCTGTCGAGACTCTACAGCAGAACGAGGTAAGAACACTCAGAGCCTTCGGAGTTAATTGTATCAAATCAAACCCTGTAGATGAAAATTCAACTTCAATTATGTGGTATACCAATGAAATGCAATTTGGTCTTAGATATATGGTCTGGAGCAGATGGCCACAAGATTGCAGTACGCAGATCTCAGGAAAGCAACAAATAATTTTAGTAAAGATAACGTAATAGGATTAGGAAAGATGGGAGTAATTTACGAGGCAAGACTCCCTGATGGGAAAATCTTGGCAGTGAAGAAGCTCCATGAATCTTACTCCCTGGGAGAGCGATTCATTTCAGAATTTCAGACACTTGGCATGTTGAGACACATGAACTTACTCCAGCTCTTGGGATTCTGCATAGACTCAAAAGAGAACCTGCTCGTCTACAAATACATGTCTAATGGCAGCCTTTACGATTGGTTGCATTTGCATCACAAGCTCATGGAATGGCCTGCAAAAGTTAAAATTGCCGTTGGTTTGGCAAGAGGTCTGGCATGGTTACATCATCATTGCAGCAATTTGCGGATAATTCATCTTAACATAAGCTCAAAGTGTATTTTGCTTGACGAGAAGTTCGAGCCTAAGCTATCAAATTTCACGGAGGCAATGCTAATCAGCGCTGACGATAACAGCAATTCTTGCGTGAATGGTGAATTCTGGGAATCGCCCTTTATCAAAGAGGATGTCTTCAGCTTTGGAGTCGTGCTTTTTGAGCTGATCATGACCAATGATGCAAGCAAGATGATCGATTCATCGGAAAGTTATGATATGTTTCGGGACATATGGGTTGATCATCTTTTGAGCAGTTCTTCTAATTGCTATGATATGATTGATGAATCATTAATCTGGCAAGGATTTGATGCAGAGATAATTGAGTTTCTTAAACTTGCATTCAGATGCATTCAGCCAATTCCAGATCAAAGGCCAACCATGCACCAAGTTTACGAAATCGCAAGACATATAGCAGAGCGATACGGTCTAATTGAGGATTGTCAACAATTAACGCATCCTGAAACGCCCATTTCTAATATTGAAGACAACACTGTGGAGATTGAATAAAATGGAATAAATCTTATCTAGATCTCAGATTTCTGTGATTCACAGAGGATAACTACTCATGATTGAAACTTGGAACTGTTAGGAACTTTATGGTTTTAACATAGTATGGCATATCTTGTATTATTCATAATCATTAATAGATTATCTTAGTTACTTGTATCGGTTGATTTATGCTGTTCAGATATGGCTTATTATACTACTGGGATTATGATTTCTGCATGTTGCAGTTTGAAATTACATGTGAAATTTCAATACCATGAGAAGTATAAAGACAATTGTCAGCTAGTTTAGTTTACTTTTCAGCTTTTTATTTTGTAATGGTGGTTGATTTATTTTGTATATAAGAAGTAATTAATCATGGTTGTTTCTGCAGAAGAAGTATGGTTAAAGCGGCAGAATGTGTGCTTTGCAAACCACTATTTCATGTTTCCAAGCTTTTATCTTTTAATTACTTGATTTATAGTTGTATCTATGAGTTTTGCAGCCACCATTTCAAACACCAACACATTGGAATTGGACGAACAGGACTACGTATAAACCAACGCTTGCTAATGGCTGGTCCTTGGCAGCGAAAACTTTCTAATTCTCAACAATCTGAAGAACACTTTGTCACCGAGTTGAAGATATTGAGAAACTGAGACATGACAACTTACTTCCACTTCTGGGATTCTGCAAAGAATCAAAGAAACGGCTTCTGGTTTATAAATACATATCAAACGGCAATCTTTATGACTTGTTACATTCAACAGAAGGCAAGACGAAGGTTCTTGAATGGCCTTTGAGGATGAGAATTGCTAAAGGTTTGGCTCCATCATTGCGGGGATTTCCACGTAGCTCACCTTAATATAACTTCAAACTGCATCCTGCTTGACGAGAGTTTCGAACCCAAGTTGTCAAATTTCGGAATGGCAACGCTCATCAATCCAAAGGAGATCAATGCAATCAGGGGATTCTGCATGGATATGGAATTTTGGGAGGAGTGTTTCATCAAAGAAGATGTTTTTCAACTTCGGAATTGTAATGCTTGAGCTGATTACAGGAAGAAATGCTGCTTCTCTGAACACTTCTGCCAGAAACTTGAACGATGAAATGATAACAAGTTTTTCATCATCAAGCTCTTCCGGTATAAACGATGTGGTAGATGAGATTCTGATAGGGCAAGGACATGAGAATGAGATCCTGAAATGCCTTAGAATTGCAGGTCATTGTGTTAGTAGCTTTCCAGATAAAAGGCCAAATATGGTAGAAGTATACGCAACTCTAAGCATCATGAGAGATGCATCCATATGAATTGTAAGCGAATGAAAATCACACTTGCTTCACCTCTGAAATCAGATTCAGGCTTATGATTCTAGTAACCAAGAATATTCTTCTTTTCCATTGGAAATTTTAGTTGAAATTAAAAGAAATATATTACTCAATTATGATTGATCATAATATATATAATGTATCAATTATTTTCATTTTCGTACTATCGGAAAATAAATGCTCATTTTAATTCTAATAAAATATTACATACGATTCAAAATTTTATTATAATACATAATTTAATCTTAATAAATTTTATTATTAATATATTATATATATAATTTTTTCAAATAATAAATTTAATATAAAATAAATTATAGCTTATTTTCATTACTCATTCTTTTATCACTATTAAAATAGCATAATAAAGATACAATTAAAAAATATATGATAAATAAATATCATATATTATTAATCATATATTATTTTTTAAAACAAGATAAATATTCTCTTTAATTATAATACAACTTAATTTTTTTTATTTAAAATCAAATTTAATGTATACCTAAATAATTTAAGTGAATATTAATCTTTATGTTAATATTATTAGATAAATATTAATTTCATAAATGAAAAATATTATTACTTAATTTTTTATGTTTATTTTAGGTAGGTAAAAACTAATATATATTTAAATTTGAATATAATTTCTCCTAAATAAAATTTAATTTTTATATAGAATTAGATAAAATTTAATTTTATAAATTAAAATTATACTATTTTTTTTATAAAATTAGATTAAAATTATTTTTTACAAATTAAAATTAAAATTATTACTATTTATATTTTATATTTATTTTATTTTATATGAAATTAGGCAAAATTAGTTTTGACTCATTAAAACTATTACTATTTTACATAAAATTAATTAAAAGTTAGATTTTAAGAAATTAAAATTATTACTATTTAATTTTGTATTTATTTTATTTTATATAAAATTAATAAAAATTAATTTTATAAATTAAAACTATTACTATTTTCTATAAAATAAAATTAAAATTAATTTTTACCATTTAATTTTTATATTCATTTCACTTTAAATAGAATTATTTTAAATAAAAATTAAATTATATATAAAATTAGATAAAAAAAGAATTAGTTTTTATAAGAATTGAAAGAGAGAGTACTATCATAAATTATCTTATCTCTTTTACTATTTTAATATATTATGATTAAAATTTTTATGTAAAAATTTAATAATAAAGCCTTCTATATAAAGCATGATCCTAATGAAATAAAATTAAATTTGACAATAAAAAATAAATTTAACTTCTTATATTAATAAGAATATTATATTTTGACACGTGCGTGTGAAATCAATTATTGTTGGGCCATATTCTGTGGTTTGTGTTGGCCTGTGTGCTAGAGAGCAACGCAAATTGTCACGCTGTACCCACGGATGAGAAAGTCGCACGTATGATAATATTTAATGGTTGATTGAGCTTGTTGATGGAGCCTGGCCCTGTCCCTTTACTGGAAATTATGACAGTCCTTTTTCTGCGAATTTGACCATGTCAATAAGCAAGAACCGTGACATGATTTTTCCCTTGTACCAGTGATACATCACTGCAATGCATTTTCTTTCTTTGTATTTCTCCGAGTGATCTAAGCTTCCTTCTCCAAATTTTGTTTCTGTCTACTTAACCACCTTGTCATCAAGAATTTTCTTCTTTGATTCCTCCAAAAGAAGTTGCATGTTCAAGTCCAAATGGGAAGTAAAAGAAGAGCTCATCTATTGATTCTCTACATTTTTATCTGGTCTTCTACTTCAATCCTTAGTTCTGCCGCTGGAACCGATATTCATTGCCTGAAGTCTATTAAAGATTCCTTGGAAGATCCTTTGGCTTCCTTAAGTTCTTCCTGGAATTTCAACAATTCTACGGAAGGATTTATCTGTGGTTTTGTTGGAGTGGAATGCTGGCATGCAGATGAAAACAAAGTGTTAAATCTCCGACTCTCTGGCATAGGGCTTAAAGGCCAATTTCCCAGAGGGATTGCGAATTGTACAAGCATAACAGGTTTGGACCTTTCTAATAACGAGTTGCAGGGATCAATTCCATTTGACATTGCTAAATTATTACCATTTATTACATCCCTTGATCTATCATCGAACAATTTCTCTGGTGAAATCCCATTAAGCATAGCCAACTGCTCTCATCTAAATATGCTTGATCTACATAACAACAGCCTAACTGGCCATATTCCACAACAAATTGCTGCGCTCCCCAGGCTCAAAATGTTCAACGTGGCTAACAATCAATTGTCAGGCCCTGTGCCCCAGTTTGTGGGCGTTAATTTTCCAGCTCAAAGCTATGCGGATAACATTGATCTCTGTGGATTGCCGCCTTTGAAAAGATGCAGAGTGCAACACCATTGGAGATTCGATTACTCATTCAAAAGTGGGTTTCAGATTGGTTACATAGTTTTCACGATTTCAGCCATAGTCGTGTATGCATCCTACTGTGTACCGTGGATCTATATGGGGAAGGAAGGTATGGTGACAATTCCAGCCATGGTGATGTCGATGATCAGAAAGAAGAACAAGAATCCAGAGTTTGACCATTCGGTGAGCTTGTCTACCACAGATTTCTTAGTGGAACACGAGGTACTCTTCCTTACCTGGATAGTTCGCTTCTTTTCTTTCATTAACTGTAATTGTTCACGTACTCCGTTACTAAAATGGACAGCATACTAATTTTATAAACGAATTATTAATTACTTGATTTCATTCTCAGATTTCGGCATCAGAGAACTTTGTTACAAGAATGAGTTTTAAAGATCTGAGCGAGGCAACAGACAATTTTAGCCAACACAATGCCATTGGAATCGGTCAAATGGGGACTATGTACAGAGCAACTCTCGCCAATGGTTGGTCCCTTGCAGTGAAGAAAATTTTCAATTCTCAACGATCTGAAGAACACTTCGTCACTGAGTTGAAGATATTAAGAAAGCTGAGACATGACAGCTTAGTTCCACTTCTGGGATTCTGCAAAGAATCAAAGAATCGGCTTCTGGTTTATAAATATATATCAAACGGCAATCTTTACGACTGGTTACATTCAACAGAAGGCAAAAGGAAGGTTCTTGAATGGCCTTTGAGGATGAAAATTGGTACAAGTTTGGCAAGAGTCCTGGCATGGCTCCATCATTGCGGGGATTTCCGCGTAGCTCACCTCAATATAACTTCAAACTGCATTCTACTAGATAAGAATTTCGAACCCAAGTTGTCGAATTTCAAAATGGCAACGCTCGTCAATCCACGGGAGATCAATGCAAGCAGGGGTTTCTGCATGGATATGGAGTTTTGGGAGGAGTGCTTCGTCAAAGAAGATGTTTTCAACTTCGGAATTGTACTGCTTGAGCTAATTACAGGAAGAAATGCTGCTTCTCT
>CANYBF010626281.1:0-38735 GCA_948192965.1 Dalechampia spathulata
TTAGCTTAAAGTATGAATTGTCAAAATGGACTTAAGATATGAAATGATAATGTTTAATGCATTCATATGCAAGTAATCGACCATATCAAGTTTGAGGATATAAGTTAGTAGTTGTTTAAGTAAATTATGTGATTATAAGAAATCAAACAAAATGGTTAATTGATATAATGATTTAAGTCATCGAAGAATGTCATATCAAGTGTAATAAGACCTTAATTGAACTATGTGACTATGATTTATAAATGGACATAAATGATCAATTATTTAAGCATATTAAGAGATATTAAGAAGATTTATAAGTTAATAAACAAATGAATGACATGATATGGTTTTAAAAAAGATTTAAGTTAAGGATTAGAATAGAGATAACAGTGAGAGCTATGGGTTATAGACACATGATTTATGGAATGTTTATACTTGTATGATTTCACTAGATTTTTAGTTCATAGGTTTAATGATGATGATATATAATCTAGAATTTAATTAAGTGAAGTGTATAAGTTGACTAAATGATATAAGATTATACTTAAGTGATTTCAAATAAACAGATTAAGGTGAATAGCATGTGATATGATGATATTAATGAAAGTATTAAATAAATAGATAATAAAAACTTATATTAAGTGTTATTAGATATGTGATAAGGTATAATGATAGTAAGTAAAGATATGGTTTAAACTGTTAACTGATTATAAGATAATGTTGGTAAAGGATTGATTTTAGCAGAAATACTATAATTTCTTAATAGTTCAGTTTTAGATCAATGTTAACAGTGTTCAGTACAACAGTAAGTTAAGTTAAATATTAGGATATAATATTGGGAGTTAATTAAGTTTAAGTATAGAATAAATAACTCATAATATCCACTGTTTTCATAATCTGCTTATGACAGTAACTGTATTTACTGAAATATGGATATAATTAGTAATTAGAATCTGGTTAAATTATAAGAGAGCAGTATTAAGATAATAACAGTTTTGTAAATCAATAGTAATATATTAGCTGTTAAGCTATTTAATAATTGATTGATAACAGAATTTGGAGTTGAACAGAAAATGATGATCAAACGATTTTAAATAGAGTTATGATTTTAAATTAGACTTAATAAGATATTATTTTGATAACTGTTTAATAATCATCATTATTATATTACTATTTAATTAATTGATTATGTGATTAAATAAGAAATAAGTAAAGATATAATCACATGAGATGTTACTATATGGTGTAATAAACAGAAATATCATAAAATGAGATGTTATTAAGAAATTTAAATAAGTTTACTATTTAAATGTATTAAAGTATCATAAACTGTATTACTAAAAGAATAAAATAAATATAGTCTTAGTTAAGTAAAAAGGAACAGAAAATACTTTTATAAATATTAACATGATTTCTTAAATGATGTTATGACATGATAAGTGAATAACATTGTTTTTTGATTGAGTAATATAATGGTATGTAATTATAAGAATGATTAATGATGAAATGAAATATATTAATAAAATATAAATATTGATTTGTGAATTAGATAAATGAGTGGATAAACCTCACGAATCATCTAAGGATATTAACAAAGGAAAAGACATACCAGGTTTATGCTAGTTTGTTTGGAAGTCCTCGATCATTTATTGATCAAAGAGGCAAAGGTTTGGTAATGCAATAACAGTACATAATTAAATTAAGATATGTTATTATATTTGTTAATCATAGAATATCCATAATGTATAAATCACAGAATATGGCATAACATTTCATGGTGAAATAAGGAGAAGAGAAAAGATTTGATATGAGAAAAATGTTATATAAGTTATATTGGGTAAATGTTATAAATTCTTACGGGAATAAAATAAAAAAAGGAATATGATATGCAGAGAATGAAAATTCAAAAGTTAAGTATTAAATGAGATTTGATTGTGGTACCACTGATAAATGATAAATGAAAGACCCAGTAAATGCGCATATTTAAGAAATGAACAGAAATGAGAGAGAATGCATTGCATAAATGCATACTCATAAATATACACTATTTATATACATGATGATGATAATTATGATACTTGAGAATGGTTAAATAAATTGATGAAATGGTATATATGCGTAAGCATTTATCCTGCTAAGGTAAGAATCATGAATAGTGATTTATGTGATGATTATTAAAAATAGTACATACTTATGATAATTTGATAATATGGTTAATATGTCAAATGATATTTTTATATTTATTGAGATGTTAATCCTTATGATATTTGTTATATTTGTTATAATAGCACGACTGAGTTTTATACTCAGCGTTTGTCAATTGATAAACACAGGACCAATAACGCCACAGAACAAGAACGTTAGTAGCAATAGCTGGACATACCAATAAGCTTTTGGTAATGGTTGAATTCTTAAAGACTGCTAATTATGCAAATAGTCATGCAACAACTAAATAAACCCTTGGCAATAAATTAAATATGGGTGATGGTAATATTAATAATGTAATTAATAATGTACGATGACTTTTAAATGTGTAAAATAATAATGTGGTAATGACTTAAGTATAAATGTATGTTAAACATGGGAGTGTTAAATGAATTAGATTTTAGTAATAAGATTGAATACATATAATAAATAAAAAAATTCCATACTTAATTAAGAATGTATGGAATCCTTTGTAGAATGATTATTATTTTTCTGACTAGAGAATTAATAATCATACTATGAGAGCATGTTATGTAGTCGAAAGACGTGACATGGTCAGTTGAAGAGGTATTGAGGTGAATCCCAACAAAGCAAAGTCAAACCATGAGATGCCTATTTCTAAAATTGAGGCCAAAGTCATGGGATTTATATGGTAGCTTCAGTACAGTAATAAATTTAGGCTGAATTTCAAGAAATGCACATTCAAGGTGACATCCAGCAAGCTACTAGATCATGTGGTTAGTCAGAGAGGTATTGAGGTGGATCATGATAAGGTAAAGTCCATTCATGAGATGCCTATTCCAAAAACTAAGACCAAAGTTAGGGGATTTATGGGGTAGCTCCAGTACATTAGTAGATTCATTGCTAAAATCACTACTATGTGTAAGCCAATATTCAAGCTTTTAAGGAAGAACCAACCTTTGATTTTGGATGAGAATTGCTAGTTTTCATTCAAGAGGGTGAAGAATTACTTCTCTAACCCACTAATTCTACAGCCATTTCAACCAAGGAAACCATTGTTGCTCTATCTAGCCTTAGAGGAGGAGTCAATGGTTGTTATGGTTGCTATGGTTGCTCAAGAGAATGAAGCCAAGATTGAGCATGTCATATATTATCTGAGTGAGTAATTATTGCCCATAGAATGCAAGTACAACACTATTGAGAGGTTGTGCATGGCTATGGTTTGGGTCACTAAGAAACTCAGACATTACTTCTAATCATACTAAGTCCAAGCAATCTCCAAGGTCAATCCTATAAAGTACTTGTATGAGGCTCCTTCACTGGTAAAGAGGCTTTCTAGGTGGCTGATCTTATTATCAGAGTTTAATGTACAATACATCACTAAGAAGGTGATCAAAAGTAGATTGATTGCTAAATTTTTAGCATCCATGATGGTGAATGAATTTGAAACTTTTGAACTAGACTTCCTAGATGAACACTTGGGGAAATAAATGTTTAGAAATAGTAGTTGTACTTTACCGGTATAGTCACCAAAGGAGGTGTGAGTATAAGAGTAATGTTGGTCACTCCTAAAGGTGAACTAATCATTCTCTTAAAGCAACTTAGCTTCCAAGTCACTAACAATATGGCTGAGTACAAAGCATGTTTATTTAGGTTTGAGGTTCTATTGATGATTGGTGCCTAAGACATTGATATCAAGTTTATAAAGAAGAATCTTATATGTTGATATATGATAGTGAATCACTTGTTATCAGATAATAGAGTGTAGTTTTAAGGCCAAGTGTTCAATTTGTTATGAAATAATAGAGTATAGTTTTAAGGCCAAGTGTTTAATTTTCTAGAAGGATATGGGATCAAGTATCATTGATCTTCTCTATATCATGCTTAGTCTAATAGGGTAGTCAAAGTGTCCAATAAGAAAATTAAGAAGATCATGGCTAAGATAGTGTAGATTTATTGGGATTAGCATGATAATTATTATATATTTTCTAGGGTTATAAAATTGCTACAAGGAGTCTTATGACCGCTCTCTCCTACTCTCTGGTTTATAGGATAAAAGTCGTATTACCAGTCAAAGTGGAGCTAATATCACTTCAAGTTATGCTGAAAGCTCATTTTTCAAAAGGTAAATAGAAGAGAGCAAGATATAAGCAACTGGTTGCTATTGATGAGAAGTAGCTAAAGGCTTTATATCATCTACAGTTTTATAAAAAGTGTATAGCACATGCATTCAACAAGAAGATCAAGCTTGTTGCTATACGGGAGGGTGATCTAGTTCTAGAGCAAGTTAGAATGGCTATCTATGGCCCATGCAAGAAGTTCAAACCTAACAAGGATGGCCCATTCCTATTAAGAAGATACTCTATAAAGGCATTATCTACATCTCAGACTTAGAGGGTAACAAAGTTCTATGAACCTATCAATCTTGATCGGTTGAAGAAGCATTTTTTCTAAAGCAAAAGGTAAAATGAAAAAGAAAAATAAATTAAAATTATGGTGAGTTAAAACCCAGCATAGGCAAATCACATAGTTAAGATAAAGAAAAAATGCATGCTCAATGAGTTGAAAATCCACTTTGATAGCTCATACAAAAGTTAGAGCTCTTAAAGTAAAAGGAAAGCATCAAAATAATTTATCAGAAAATCTCATAAGAGACTTATTGGTAATAAGAGTTAAGTCTAATGCATATTAGAGCCTATATGCTAATTTTAATGTTTTTCATGCAAATATTTTAATCTCATATGGAAATGGAATGCATGTTCATAAACTTAGGTATAAGTAACACTAATCTCAAATATAAAGCATTATCTTTATTTGTTGTATACAATTTTATTACCTATGAGTCTATACAGTATAGAATGCTAAGCATGACACAACACCCATAGCTTATACTCATCATCTATAGCAGATCTAGCTCTAGGGTTCTATCCTGGCATAATTTAATGATAAGGCTAAATCCTCTCCACATGCTCTAGGAAGCAGGACAATAGTTGTCCTCCTTCAAACTATGGTAGTGATTGAGGAATAGTTTGTCTATAGCCATACTGATTATAGACTCTAGCGAAACTATAAAGGGTACAAACTCTGAATCTTAACAATAAAATACAGACAATGTATATCATCATTGTCATATGTTATAGAGAGAGGACCATCATTAAGGCTAGCAGCGTCTGGGTACTCTACGAGTGGTACTCATAGCTATCATGGCTTAGAATTCATACTTGCAGTAGTAGCATATTACCATTGAAGCACCTAGACTAACCTTGTTTCACTCTATCTAGCTCTAGGATCATCTCAGCTACAATCCTCAGAAAAGGAGTCTGACGTTGCTTTACGTAGTCTATCAAAGGGCCAATCATCAGATCCCTATGGTCAAACCAGTTGATAAGCAAAAACTATTCCAGTAATTTGAATCCTGCTACCCTCAACTATGAAGGGGTAGTCACCAATTTATAGTTGCATAGTCAAAAGATGGTAAAAGATCTATAGAGCCTTATGTAGTCAATAGTGACCTTGCTATAACTGGGTTAAAGTCAAATGCCTTAATCAGATATAGGATTTCCTTACTAGTAGGCACCAGCATGGTCAATATCGTCATCATCATACATGTGACCTCAAGAATAGTAACGAGCTCCTCATACATCAAAGATAGCTCCATGTACCTAAATCAAAAGACATGGACCACTGGATCCCAAAACTACATTGCAACATGTAGAAAAGCATAATTGATAAAGACTTGCTAGAGTGTCTTCATATTTTTAAGTGTAAACTCACTTAGTTGACCCCATTCAATATCACCCCATTAATGGGAGGTAGTACAGAAGATGAATAGTGATTGATAAGTCATTATCTAATAAGTCATTATCTATTCCTGTATAGAAGAATAAACATGTCATGTTTTGGTAGTAGAACAAGATACACAGAATATCCTTACATAAGGATAATGGTAATAAACATATTTGGATTTCACTATCAGATCTACAAGATACAGAGTCTGAGTAGTTAGTAGTTTTTAGTGTTTGTACACTATAGGCCATATGTACTAGGCCGATCTGCTATGCTAGGTTGCATTATTTTATCCTATGTCCTAATATAGAAGTTATAGAGCTATGATACCATGCATATGGAACCAAATATTACATCAGCTATAAGCATCATTATCTCCTAATTGCTTCTCACCTAGGTTGGACTATTAAGGACTTTGATATTGATCTCAGTGGTATAGCTCTAGACATAACACTACATGATCTCTTTGAGGTACCACCACATTGAGAACTATTAACAACTGGTAAGCCACAAGAATTACCTTTGCCACCAAAAATGTCAAGCCTACTACTGGATCCACCCACTCTGTCATGCTATCCTCTACATATAGATAACTTTACAAACCCCAACAGACATAATTGTATGAAGGTCTGATAGTCCACTGGTGACTCGAATAAACAATCTCACCTGCGAATGCTAGTTAGTGTAGCAATAACCTCTGGGTTAGTATTACTGTAAGATGCCCAGAACATCACCCATGGTGGTGCAGCAGGCTCCATATATCCTTCTAATCCTAGTTGTCAATCAATAATGTGCTTGTCACACCCCCGACCCAACACTCAAGGGATGCGACAAGATCCCGTAGCATAATCATCGCTCACCCGTCTCAGGAAAACAACAATTATACTACAAGGGATTTTGACCTTCTAATGATCGTATAAGAAATCCAAATAAACATAATGAATATAAAACCAAAAACCCTGGATATATATAAATACATGGATTCTTATACAATACATTTGGTATACTGCCAATTCTAAAACAAAAGGCCTATGCACAAATATACAAAACTGCAGGAGTCCCTCCAGAAGTCCAAGACACGCCCAGCTGCTGTACCTCTAGCCCCGCTGCTCGCCCTCTAAACTCGGACCTACGTTCATCAAATGATAAACGCTGAGAATACATCTCAGTGGTGCTAGGAACACATCACATACCAATCACAGGCATCCCATACATATATCATACATTCACGCATATGGCACAAAGCCAATCAACAGGCACACAGCTAAACCACAGGTACACAGCCCCATACATACGGCATACGGCCCAAACGTCAATACCACCAGCAAGACTGGCCAACAATGCTTATTATACAAGCATGCCTAGTCCACAATCAATCATAATATGCACTCTCCCTCAATTTGGTGCCTCTCACACTCTTTTAGGAGCATCGCTTACCCCTTCACCATATTGATCAATACCGGCACTTCTCGCACCTGTAGGGCAATACTCACCCCTTCACCATATTGATCAATACCGGCACTTCTCACACCTGTAGGGCAGTACCCCTTTAATATCAATTGGTACCTCTTGTACCGTTCATTTCGCCACCCTTATTTCACCCCCTCATAATGAGATGCTATGCAATCATTCAATATACATTCACATGCCAAATAGCAATCCTACAAGGTAAACATTCATAAAACATAAGGCTAGTCCCTTCCCAGAACCAACAACCACAATTACAAACATCAAGAGCATGCACAAGCATAATCACTGGGAATTCAATCCCCAAGCATCAGTTCACGGCATCACCAAGCCGAAACACAAGGATACAAGCTCCATGCAACAAACATAAGGCATAAAGCATATCCCATAACACAAACTAGCACAAACCTGAAGACAGAAGCTTGCCAACTCTCACCCTCGATCACCACGCTACCCTGCTCTAGCCTTAGCTTCTAGCTCTTGCCCTATCTCGGTGTCTAGAACCTCCTCTCCGGGTGTTTATTAAGGTTTAGGGACGTTCTAAGGAAAAGAACTAATGAAAACCTTATGTTTTAAGCTGTTAAAAAGCCTAACTTAAGTTGCGTACGCCCGTACCGGTCTTGGTATGCCCGTACCAACTTAAAAAGCCTGAAAAACACAACTCCTGCGAGTTGCAGTATGGCTGTACCACCTTTTGGTACGCCCGTACGGCCCAATTCTTGCGAGCTCTCCTGACAAACTTGATTTCCTGCGAGTTGACGTACGCCCGTACCATCCATTGGTACGCCCATACGCCCTCGAGGAACTCTATACCCTTCATCTTCCCTGTCTTGTACGGTCGTACAGCCTCCCCGTACACCCGTACCACTCCCCAAACTCCACCTTTCCCACTCAAACGCACTCCTTGACAACCTGAAATACCTCAAACACATCCCACACATGCATGCCATCATGCACACACCTAGCACACATGCAAATACACATCCAAGACGTCATCATGACGTACATACAAGCACAGAATACATAGCACATATGCAAGCAACACATGTATACATACACGTATACATCCAATCATGCATACAAAATGACAAAAACTCCTAGGGGGTCAAACGCGGATGTAACAGTGCTTGCCTAAGTAGAAGAGCCGACACTGAAGGCTCTCCAGAAGCACATGTCGCTTGTCCTTATGAGTAAAACTGGTTAAATACTTGGGTCGAGGGAACATATTACTCTTGGGATAAGGGCAAACCCATTCCAAACAATAATAACAACAATCAATCAAACACCTGCATAAGTATCATCTAAACTAGTTCCATTCAGTTTTATGTTAACATAATTATTTTCTTCTTACCTGATCCTATGTCAAATCATTGAGATGCTCTCTTAACTCATTCATGGAGTGGTCAACTCTCTATTGAGACACATACTACACCTACATGCATGAAAAGCATAATGGTAGCTCACTTGGGATCCCAGGCTTTAGCAGTAAACCAAACTCGTATGCCATAATCTACAAGATCAACATATAGTTAGTGATATACTCAACAAAAGTTATAATAGGTTTAGAATTAGCAAAATTTTACTCACCTCAATGACTTACCAATAGTCGATGAATCAATCTCTACATTGCTGGTTGTAAAGATCCAACCCCTATATTAAATGGGCTATTCCAGCCAGTCTCAATCTAGTCTATTTATGGTGTATAGGTCGTGTAGGGCCTATAGTATAGAAAGATGGACATTATTCATTATATCATTGCATAGTGTACACCTCAGCACATATAGTAGAAAGATGTTATGTACTGCTCAATATAGATTATCTTTTCAAGCATCTCTGATATGACTACCCTCGAAGACGGTCATAGGATATGTTGTGTCCTCCTCTTACATTAGGTGAGATACCTAATGAACTAAAGATGGTGTTGTATAACCAATGTGGTGATATCAGCCTAACATCATACTAGATAGGCAGTCTAATGCACTCCAACCCCATGATCCCAATAAGGATGTCATGCCTTCTGAGGTATGACATACCCCGTAGAATAATTAATAATCTCCATCAAATGGAAACTACTGATTACTCTATAAGGGCCATGAAATTTGTTTTTTTATGTATGTAAAATACTTACTATATTTATATTACAAAAATAATAACCTAGATTATAATTTCACGCTACATATTTATATTTACTGCCTTAAACATCACTTTAATGGCTTAATAAATTATTTAAAAACTTTAAACTGGTCCAAGTCCTTGCCATCAAAGAGAGTCCTACTGAATTGGTGCTTTAGGATCCGTGCATTCCAACCATCTATTAACCTACGTCCATCAAATGATGAATGCTGAATATTTCACTCAGTGGTGCTTAAAACATAATATAGAAAATATAATCATATAAAATACTTTTTCTTAACAATTCAGATTTATTGACCTTTATTTGTCCTATAAGATATTCATATCATTGTAATTTATAACAATGCCTTATTAAATTTATTACCATGATACATATCATACGTTTTCCTATAACATTACCTTTTTCATTTAATTCTATAAGCAATAAAATCATAAATCTTGTATACCATATTATTGATCATATACCCATATCCACTATTTCATTTCATTTAAACATTTCCATAAAATGTTCATATTATAATCATTAACTCGTCTATATTATATTTTCATTTCTTCAGTATATCATTGTTATTTATAAAAATAATTCATATGTCAATAATTTCTCTAAAATATCCTTTCATCATGTTATCATCATCACTTCCATAAACATTTTAGAATATAATAAAATCCTGTAAGTGTTTATAAATACCATCTTTCACTTTATCACGTATTCCTTCCATTAGAAATTCATAACATAATTAATAATACTAATTATTTTCTCTATCAACATTCAGCATAAATAACAGCAATGAATGACATCATATTTTTTTTAATCATATTATCACTGTCTTTGAGTATATATTTCAATAACTGTATTCTACAACTTCCATTATATAACTATGTCCATCGCATTAGATATGACAGTAACTAATTATGGAAGCATCCATAACATAATCCATCATACCCTACCATAATTCATTATTCAATGCAATACCCATAAGGACATGATTATGATCCATTCATCACTCTATCATCATGTTTATATATATCATTTATTCATGTACACTCATAGTGCTTTCATCATATCATCCATTAAACTTTCATAATACATGAATGAGAAATGTTGTCTATGAGAATGCATTCATGTCAAGCATTCTCCCTCTTATTTTCCTGTATCCATTGATTTCATATTAATTACCCTTTTTACATATTGGGACATTTCATAAGTGCACTTGGCACTGGGTCTTACATTTCATTTCATATCATTTTTGTGGTTCAACGTACTGGAACCTATTTCACATTAATTTCATTGATTTCATATCTTTTTCCTTTCCATTCATTTCCCGTAGGAATTCAATTTCATAATGCCTAAATACCCTTTCCATTTATCATTTCCTCACTTTCGCTCATTTTCCTCCTTCCTTATTTCTCCATGTCATGTCATGATTATGATTATGTCAATTGATGTTTCATGACATGATATGTATACTTTATGTTATGATGCTATGATGAACATATATAAGCACCATAATAATATATCATACATCATCCATTTTATTGCAACAACCATTTTATGTATCATCTATTTCATGCATCATTCATATCATATAGCATCCATTTCAAACGTTCATTGACATTGACATGATAAAGATTATTTGCATAATGTATATATATTAAAAATATTGCTCATCTTTTGATTTCATCTTGTATCATATAATTATACCTCATTACTTATATAATTCATGGTATATAATCAATACATTTTGATGTTATGTCATAATATATGCATCATAATAAATTACCATGCATAATCCTTCTCATAACTTAAATATCATCATATAATAAAATGATCATTTTTTTAATCAAATTTATCCCATCATTGTATTTATAATTCTATATATATAATATATCACATTATATCATTTATAGCTTTTCATATTAGTTCTAAAATTATTAACCACCAATCAATATCATGATATGATTATATCATGATTAAAAAGAACCACGTTATAAAATCAATTCCATAACAATTAATTTATGTTATAATAAGATTTAATAATCATAACTTTAATCAATAGAAATGCTTCAGCATATTTTTACCATCATTATAATATATGCTATCATTAATCATACTTGTATCATAATAATAAAGTACTTATCATAATTCAATTTATCAACATAGAATTCCTATGGCAAAAATTAATTAATCAATCACCATATCTATCAATCATATGGTATCACCATAAATACCAATTAATATATCATAAATTAATATCATTAATAATTATCTTTACTATTATTAATGATTTTCATTTTATAATCATTATTTATTAACATTTAGAATTTAAGTCATCATCATCATTTTCAAGGTCAATATCATCACATAATATCATATCATCATAATTAGTGATTTCCAATCCCTTTTTAAATTTCCAGTGATTTGCATTGAAATTCCCTCTGAATCACATAATATCACAAATTAAATATTCATCTTTAATTTATAACTTTAACTCCATTATTAATAATTTACCACTCATTAGCATACATATTCCACTTAATAATAATCATTTGGACAAACTATTAAAATTCACTTATCATAACTTAATATAAATTAGAAAATTACCTTAATATTTATAATCATATCACTATTCATATATATTGTATGATTATTCATATATGTTAAACTTTCATCTTATAATAAATGACTCTTCCATTATCATCATATTAAACAGTCCTTATCTCATATACATTCTATATTCTTTACTTATTCCTTATTAACATCATATAATAATTTTTCATAAATATAATTTCTCCCTCTTTAACATAAACATTATTTATTTTAATCCATAAATCTTCTGATACAACTATAAATATAATGTCTTATCATATCTTATTCAAAAATTATTTTGATTACATCTTAACTTCATTTAACGTACCTCTTTTTAATATCACTGTCATTTACCCCTTTTTCTTTACTAATCAAAAACTTATTTTAATGTACAAATATTCTTTGAATTATTATATCAACCTTAAATTCCAAATGTTCAATCATATATCATATACCTTTGAACTTTACTTAAACACTTTCATTTAATAACCACATGTCTTAAACTTATACATTTAAATATCAATATCAATCTTAATAATTTAAACACTTATAAACCGTATGTTATTATCCTTTTTTTTAACTAACTTAATCATCACCATTTAATAAGTCTCATGTCTTTAACTTATATATCTAATATAAATTTTCATCTTACAATATAAATACTTCCTAAAATCTCATGTCATTATTCATATCATTATCACTTTAACACCACTAATTAAATATCCATATAATTCTTTATATTCTATTTTCAAAGTGACTCTTAATAATTCTAAAGAATTGTTTTCATGCTTATCTTATTATCTATTTTAAATCTTATTCAATGGTCATCATTAAATCATATACTATCTTACCTTATCCTTCTTTCCAATCAATGAAAGTCATGTCTATTTAATTTATTTTATATCATTTATAAATTATTTCAATAAACCTCTTATAATATTCATCATACTAAATTTTTAGTTCCTTTTTAATCCATATCTTAAAATTGCCACAATATCATAACATCCTTTTTCTTTAGCTTCTATTTAATCACCATACCTAAATCTTAATTAAAATCATTTTATACCATTATTTAATCACTCTATTAAGCTTCTAATAACACTTAACTCAATTAATTAATTAATCATTTGGACCTTCAAAATCACAATAACAGTATACATCAATTCCATCCCTTCTAATCATATAAAAATGCCCCTTTAAGTCCATATTCATATTAAATGCCGCATACCTTATCTTATACTTATTAAAATATCTCAATTTCCTCATTAATTCTTAGCCATAAAATTAAATTATCAACCATAATAGTCATTTTCCTTATGTTTTAATTATTAAGCTCTAAAATCATTAGCAACTTCACTAATCAATCTTAAATCATCTTATAACTTAAATTAATTTATCTTATCTTAATTAATTACTTATGAATCTTACCAAACCTTTAATTATGCCTTTTTAACTTACCATTTTAATCATTCTTTACCTTAATGATTTAGCCATGTTAAAGAAAATCACAACACCACCTACATACACTCCACAATCCACTATTTTTCATCATTTTACAACACTAATCAACTAAAATATCAAACTAAAAGTTAAAAACTACTAAATACTCATTTAACCATTCAGACATGACAAGAATGAACCCCAAATAATTCAACCAAAGCAAAAACATGCTAAAAAATACATGGATCTAATAATATAACATCAACAACACTCAATCATACCTCACCTTTGAGCAAACAAGTCAAAAATCAAATAAAGAAATTAGGAAAGCATTTTGGCCAAACATTGAAGATAGCTTGTAGTTCTCATCTTATACTTGAAGAATAAGGTGAAGAATGAAAGAAGATGTTAAAGTTTTTGCTCATCATAAAGGAAATGCTTCAATTTCTTTTTAAATCAAAGAAAAATGATAATTTCTTGCTTCAATCTTGACCAAAACGTGTAGAGCTAGTGTTTTTCATAAGATTTGAAATAGAAATGAAGAAGAAGTTATAGTATATTTTGACTCTTTTAAGTCAAAAATGAAGAACATGAAAGGAAAGTGTAAGAAGATGGAATAAAAGAAGAAAAATGGAGCAAAGAGATGATGATTTTTGGCCCATGATGGAAATGAAAGAAAAATAGATAAGTTTTATGTCAAAATGAGGACAAATTTCGTATAGAACAAAGGTCTACATAAGATAACTTCAACATAACTCTATACACCCTCAAATATGTATCTTTATACGTATAAAACTTAAATTCCACCAATCCAAATCCTTTTATATGTATAAAATACTCATTTAATACTCCAATACATAATAATTAATAATTAAAATCCCTCCATCTTTTTCCACTATCTACAAATTATATTATTTAATTCTTCTCTCTCCATCCACTAATACCACTTCCAATACCACCTTTTACAACTTCCAATACTCTTAATATTTTATTCATCCATTAACACATCCTCCTATACCATTTAAAATACATTATTTTCAAATCCCACTTATTTAAAAATATAATTTTATATTCCATCTTACATATTATTTATTAAATCAATATCTTATTTCCATAATTTATTTTTATATCATAAATAAATTAAACTATATTTTATTCATTCCATCACATGTCTAATTAATACTTTATTACTATTTATATTTACTTATAAATTACTCATTTATTATATTTATACACTCCATTATTTATTAAACCTTATTTATCTCTATATGTATATATATACATATATATATTATATATGTATCATTTATTTATACAATCCTTAATTATACATAATTATTAAATTATGCATACTCTAAAAATAAATATAATTCATCTTATTTCCTCAATTGCATGCATTTCCATGCATGCATAAATTATCACACTCCAATATATGTACATTTAATTGATTGACTTAATAAAACATGCTTAAATTTATTATACCTATTCGACTTAATTTACTATCAAATTATCATCATTCCTTAATCCTGATAAATATTTCTTATCGTCATCATAATATTTATGAACTATCACCTCAAAAATATGCACTTTTCCATAATTTCATATCATCACCTAATTTTAATCGTATAAAAAAAATAATTTTCATCTCTTGAATAACTAATACTATACGTGCTAAAAATGAGGGTGTGATAAAAGATCCTAGGGGTGATGGCTATCTCTCTAATCGATATATGGAAGGTATGAGTAGAGTCCATCCATCTCTCTACCATTGTAGCAAAGATAAATCTATTACACCTCTTCTCCATGCTTATTAAGCAATAGATGTACTAACTAAATAGTAAAGATAAATCTATTACACCTCTTCTTCATGCTTATTAAGCAATAGATGTACTAGCTAAAGCATGTGTGGTCTCCTATGTCATAGATCTCCTATGATAGCTATGAGTACCACTCGTAGAGTACCTAGACTTTGCCAGCCCTAATGATGGTCTTCTCTCTATAAGTTTCAAAATTCAAGTTAGCTTTCAAACTAAATTTACAAAGTATAAACTATAATTACATAGGCTTAGAGCTTCTCCCTTGGCCTAAAATTCATAAACTCATGCCTATGAATGCCTAAATCTCTAAATCCCTAATGGAGTTGCCCAAATCTAAACATTTTCACCACACCCAGCTTGTTATATGCACTACATGTGCCATACATAGGCTGTATACTATGCATATAATGCTATATCCATAGCATATAGCTCATACCTATTCAAAATTTAATAAATTTTCATGAACTTTCATAATAAACACATGCATTCCTAAGCCTAGACCAAGCTTAGCATCATTTTCAAATCAAACCAAAACATGAAAAACTCACCTTCTCAAGAGGATCTTAGGACCTATGTAAGTCTATGGTAAATATTTTAGCAATTAGTTCATCATAAAAAGCTACATAGTAGGCATCATAGGTTGTATGCTCAGTTAGAGTGTCGTTTGGGATGAATCCAAGTCTTGAGGTGTCGGTTGCATCCTAATTCCTGCCTTACTTAAGAAATGAGTTTTTAAGGGTAAGGTTGAGAGAAAATTGGATTTTAGAAGTGGAGATGAATGATTTTGGTTGGGAAGCTCTTGGGTATATAATTTCTAAGTTATGTGTGTAGCATGTAGCAGAATATACTCTGCATATCCTAGAAAATGTTAATGTTATATAGCCATTGGGAGTCTCTGCTAATATGTGCCATACTTCCATGAAGATACACTTATTCAATTAGGCTTCTCATAAGATTTTCAAAATTGTTAGAGCACTTTTCCCTAATGAGTCCAATTTTTACAACCCATAACGTCTAAAAAATCCAATAAATCGATTAGAATTCAACAGATTGATACTCAAAAATTTACGTATTTTCTTTAGACTATTTTAATTCTAATTTCACTAATAAATTGCCCTTCTATGTCTACTATAGATAAGAAATTAATCTTATAAACTATCATTTTTAGTCAAACCATTAACTATTGGTCAAGTTGTTGACCAAAAAATATTGTACTCTGGTAGTGGATCCCAAATAGTATTCTTGGAGATATCAGACACATATATGATGGTACAAGCATAGATTCAACAGTTAATCATCCTAGAATTGGCAATTGTTCATCCCAACCTAACAATTGATCATCTAGGTTATGCAGTTGACCACTTCATCTAGTAGTGATCATGGAATCAAGTATTTGATTCCTAAACCCTAGAAGCAAGCATCTTAACATAGATTTTATATGATTTCAAGCCTTGCAGTAAAGCCATCGATCTAATAGTTGACCACGATTAGCTTTGGTTGCTCACCCAAGCATTGAACTCTTAGTGGCATAATTAGGTAGACAAACCTCAGCAAGAGCATCTTACGATTAGTATTGATGGCTTCTACCAAGCACTAGACTCCTAGTGCTAGGATTAGGTTGCAAGCCTTAACATGAGCACTGCACATCGATTAATTTTAACTGGCTTGCCCAAGCATCAGGCTCATAATGGTAGTATTGGGTTTAAAGTCTCAATATCCCAGGGAGTTAGCATTGATCTTTTATGGGCTTCTAATCTTTAGCATGAGCATTACTTTGTAATCAACCTTGATCGCGTGGTCAAGCATCGGGTATCTCCTAGTTATTGTACTAGATCACAAGCCTTGGTACGAGCATTTTCTAATCCTCAAGGGATTATAATTCATTCCAAGTGGAGTTTTAATCCTCAACATAAGCATTCTTTAATCCTTAGTAGATTATATCACTTTAAAGGAGTCACAAGCCTTAGTACAAGCATTTTACAAGTCTCAACATGAGCATTGATTAGGTATTATCTTTACCTTTGGATGAAAATTCATGATGTGATTAAGTCTCATTTTGATGACTTTCACTTATGTCGCTTCAAAATGATTATAAATAAGGGGCAAACTGTAGATTCTGACTTTTTACCCATATATTGTAACTTTAGATTTTCTTCGATTCCACTTAGTACAAGTCCTCGATATCGATCCCAATTTGTACATATGCCTTTTAACATCCCCACAAGTGCTCTAGACATGCAGAGTATGTTACATTTTTTTATGGAAGGTGAAGCACATAACATGCATGTTCTGATATGCAGAGCATATAGTGCTACATGCTATACACATTCAATACAAATGTATATGATGTATGGCCTTTTCCTATACAAATTTAACATGCTCTATAAGTCACCATGGCTTTTTAGGATAAATGAGAACTATAAGGCATAGGGTTCACATCACTAGGCACTCTAAATGTAGGGCACACATAACTCTAAAAATCTTATGTGTAGAGCAGATTCTACTACATGTTGCATATATAGCACTATATGCTATGTATATTACATGGAAAATTGACAGAATCATACATTATTAGCTTATTTCTAGCAACACTTGACCCATACCTATAAATATAGCATGTATATTTATAGAAATCAGGACCAAAATTCATTAATTATGGTCAAACTCTGCTAAAATCACTTCTCACTTAATTAAACACTTAATTAAGTTATTAATTAAGATTAGAGACTAATTAATCCTTACTCAAATTCCTAAACACATTTTTTAAATCAG
The DNA here is from genome assembly GCA_948192965.1 of Dalechampia spathulata. Taxonomy (NCBI): domain Eukaryota; kingdom Viridiplantae; phylum Streptophyta; class Magnoliopsida; order Malpighiales; family Euphorbiaceae; genus Dalechampia; species Dalechampia spathulata. Next base: position 18,151 of record CANYBF010626281.1, read on the forward strand.
GTTAAAAGCTTAATCACTTTGGTGAGTGTTGGAATGCCTCTTCCTCTCTCTTTTCTCTTGATTTACCTAATGAGTTTATGATTTTACATTGATTTTTCATTGATTAGCTTCAATCATGAATGTAACAGCAGCATTCCTAGCTTTTTCATAACTAAACTGATATGTAACAATCATATATTTGCCTGGATTTATGAATTTTTTCATTTTTTTGCTTAAAAACTCATTTTTCCTTCATTCTACTAGCTATGTGTAGCATACATCACCTTATATATGGTGCACAACACCCTACATGTTATGCATATAGCTCTAGTTTTTCATACATGTTGTGCATATCATGATATATGTTGTGCACATAGCTACAAGATTTTCATAATTTTATGATTTTTCACTCATTATTTTATGCTAATCAAAGTTTTCAATAGCATTACAGGTTCTATATTAATTATAATGATCTAAATTCATCAAACATTGCTTTAACTTGATTAATTTTGGTTTCAAAATTAATTTTCAAGTTAAAAGGCTCTTTCATTTGTCATTTGTTGCAATTGATATGATTGAAGTTGAATTAGATGTGTGAATAATCTCTAATTGATGTTCACGTGATATTAGAGTCCTCTAATTTCATTTTTCATGATCAATTTTCATTGATTTTGCTATTAAATCAACTAATTTACTTAGTTTCTCAATTAAATGCTATTTAATTGTGTTTTATTTGTCACTTGATATAATTGAGCTTAATTGGATGTTGATTTATTTCTAAATGATGTCACATATGATCTTAGAATCTTTTAATTATTTTCTTAATTGAATTTCCCTAAAATTGATTATTTTGACATTTTTATGATCGAACTCGAGTTTATTATTGAATTTTCATAAGTGTTGTCATTACATTCATTGGACTTTGGCTCTTGGTTCATGCTTTCATTTGGTATTGGATTGGTCAATCATATCCCACATTTCTTTTATTCCCTAATATTTTTTACTTATTTGTGTTTCCCATTCATGCATTTTAGCTTATGCTACCCAAGGTCATTTTCTTGAATGGAGGAGATGTTGCTTAATATCTCATATTTCTTTTGTATCATTGAAGATCCTTTATAATAGAATAAGCCTATATTTTGTTAGTTTCCCTTTTACATGTATGATTAGCATTTTCATCTTGTATCTCATATCTCTTTTGATCCCTTTCTCTAAGCCATTCATTTTTATTCATGTTACTATGCTTTATTATGATGCTATGTCATATTATGATGTCATGCTTATATCATGTCATATTATATATAATGTCTTTGCCATGTCATTTTCACATGTCATGTCATTTTCATATGTCATGCCTATGTCATGTCATTATCACATGTTATTTTACATGTCATACTTATGTCATGTCATTCTTATATGTCATGCTTATGGCATATCATCTCACATATCATGCATATGCCATATCATCCCACATGTCATACCTATACCGTGTCATTCCCATATGTCATGCTTATGCCATATCATTTCATATATTATATTTATCATGATTGTCATATCATGAGACTATGTTATTCATTCATTTTATGCTTATGTCATGATACATATGCTAAGATTGCTACTATGCTACATTGTATTGTGTGCTTCATTCATGCTTATGAATGCTCACCTACCTAGGATAATTAGTTTGACTAAAATGCTAAAATCAAATTTGAAACTCTGAGAAAATCTATCTTCACTACTTAAACTCATCTCTAACCGATTTGACTTAGCACTCATATTATAGGTCGATTGAACCAAATTCGAAACCATCTAATGGCAACTCCATCTTGCAACCTTCATCAAGTCCATTTCATTCCTTAAGGTAGCCCTCTCAAGAAAACCGCACTTTCACTACAAGCAAGCCCCCAATGTTATCTATCGCAAGCCTCGCTTTAGGTCATGATGAAATCTCCAACCATAATGTTACTAGTTATAGGTAAGTTATTTACTCTTGTAAATATATATATATATATATATATATATATATTGTGCTTACTATACAAAAATATTATGTTGTTTATTATTTTGGAGTATATAAGAGTATGTACTAGATAACTTATTTACTATTATATACATATTGTTATTTCTAGAAAAATATGTTATATTGTTAGTTAATGTTTTATAGTATATATAAGTATTTTTAAGTTGTTCAGGGTCGATAAGTTATTTACTCTTATATACTTACTATGATTTTTGGAGAAACATATTATATAATTCATTAATCTTTTATACTAAATATTAGTATTTATATTCTTGATTTTAAATACATTATTTACTCTTATATAGAGATTGTCTTGTAAAAAAATGATTGTTTATTGTTTAATGTTTTAGAGTATATATGAGTTTTATGTTGTTGACTGTAAGTAACTTACACTTATATACATATTATGCTTACTGCACAAAAATCCTATGTTGTTTAATATTTTAGAGTAGATCAAAGTATTTAGGTTACTAACTATAGATAATATATTTAACCTTATATAAATAATGTTATTTCTAGAAAACTATGTTATGTTATTATTTGATATTATGTAGTATACATAAGTATTTAGGTTATTCATTATAAATAAGTTATTTACTTTTATACACTTACTATAGCTTTTATATGAAAATGTTATATAATTCATTAATTCTTTTGACTAAATATTAGTATTTAGGTTCTACTCGTATATAGATATTTTGTCTTATAGAAAAAGATTGTGTTATTGTTTAATATTTTAGAATGAGTATTTATATTGTTGGTTGTAGGTAATTTATTTACTATTATATACATATTATGCTTACTACATAAAAATCATCTTTTGTTATTCAATATTTTTTAGTAGATAAGAGTATTTATATTCTTACCTATAAAAAGCTAATTTACTTTTATACATATATTATGGTTCACGTACATAATGTTTGTGTGCACATATGCATATTTACGTTATTTTTTATGCATAATTATTTTCTTTTATATACCACCTTATAATAGTAACTTAAAAGAATGATAAAAATAATTAAAAAAGAGTCAATTAAAAGGTAAGCAAAAAGTAAGATACCAATGAAAGCTACAATCTATAGATAAAGAACAAAATCTACAACAAGCATAACAAGCAATCTAATAAGGGTAACCACTTATCTACTTTTATCTATCATATATAATACATTTAAATATTAATCAAAAACATTATGTAATTTACTATTTATAGGAAATTGACTATAAAATGTTGAAAGATAGATAGGATCAACAGATCAAGCTCAACAACCATTACTATGTTAAAGCAATTGTAAACATTAAAGAAGCATTGATTGACTCATAACTAAAATTGTTCAAGAATGGTGCATTCTACAAATTTTTGAAGATTGAATTCTTAAATACCTTCCAACAAAGTTTATTCAACAAAGTGTCTTCATGCAATCCAATCATAGAAGCATAAATGACCTTACTTTTTTATTAAGCAAAAAGGAAATCAATTCACTCTATAGGATTTTGCAATTATCCTGTAGTTGAACTGTGATCCACTACTTGATAAAGCATATGTGCCTAAAAATGCTTGAAATATCATTCATGAACATATTATTTGATGAAGATTAAATTACTTTTAAGAGTTTAGGTGAACTATTCAGAGTAAACAAAATATATATTCAATAGCAAGAAGATATAGAAGTTATCTAAATTGCAAATTTATATATGTTGTATAAGTTGATATTATATGATTAGCCAAGAATAAAGGAGAATAAGAATTAGTGCAAATCCTATACAATAAAAAAATTAAGTAAAAGCTAACCATGGGGTAGATTGTGTTATGAAAAAACTGTTATAAACTTCAAGCAAGGTGCAATTACAACTAAACAACGTGGATTTGCAATATATTGGTTTTCTTATACTATGATGTTATAGGCTTTTGAGGTGTTACCAACATTACATGAAGATGGATACATAGAGAAAATCAAGGAGAATGCAATTCTAAGGATGTTAAAATAGAAGTGGAGGAAAGAAATAATTCAATTACTGTAAGAGGAATAGGTAATTGTACATATTTGAGTGATAGATAAACTATATATAAAATTATCTACATGTTTCATTTAATTACCAAGTATCAATTATAAATAGTAAATGTATATGTATATATAGTTAAACATGTTTGTAGTAGTATGCATATCGATGTGTAACCAATCATCTTGATAAAAAAGAGAAAAGAAAAGCAATTCATAAAGACAAAGGAGATATATGTTGAATAGATTTCATATGATATTACATCTGAAAAGGAAACAACCAGGAAAAGAAAGTAAAGATTAATGAAAAGGTTGACAAGACTGAAAAAGATGTGTTTATCTATATTAAGTTGATGACTAATAAGCTAGCAATACGAAATGAATATTTCCAAAGAATGAAAGCTTAAAAAAAATTTCAAGAAGATAAGAGCTTTAATGAAGATAAGGAACCTTAAGATAATGTCTAACAATTAAAAAATGAAGAAAATCAAGGTAGTGCAAATAACAACATTGTAACAAAAGAAGAATAACAAGAAATAAATGGTAAAGAAATGGTAAATATCATTGAGGATAGATAATAAAAAGAAATTGATTTAAAAGAAGTAGGTGATCGGCAAACCAACCTTAATGATATAACATTACCAAACTAAATGAAGTAAAAATCAATAAAACAATTGATAATGTCATCAATGAACTAGAGGACTCACTTAAAGTTGATGAAAAATTTCATGAGATCAGTATTGCATTAAGCAAGTGAACAAATTCTTCATCAATGAGGTAATAGGAAATGCTTTTAAAAGATTTACAACTTATTTATAACTATATTTTTGTATAATAATTACCTTAAATGCTAGGGCAACAAAAATTAACTAAGGAACATCAAGCAAGTGGAACATAAGTGTTAATAGAAGAAGAAATATAGGTGGATAAAAGTAAAGTAAACTTGGCAAAAATGAAATATAGGTGGATAAAAGTAAAGTAAACTTGGCAAAAATTAAGGAAACATTAGAATAACAAGATGAAATGGTAAAAAGTAGATATAGTAAATAGTTGTATCTACATTATTTTCATTATAACCAATACATAAAAATTATTAATATCTTACTCCAATTGAAAGCAACTTTATAGGTAAAAGGAAAAAGAAAGAATAAAGCAAGAACATAAATATCAAAAGAAGAAAAAAAGATCAAGTGATTAAGGTAACACTAAATATAGTAAATAAGTATATCATTTCTATTTACATCTTGATAAATATGTATATGAATTATTGATATGTAACTATAAAAGTAAAAATTAATTCAAAATTAAAATCATGATTACAAGAAAAATGAAAAATAAGATTTATATTAGCGATAAACATAAAGACAGCAAAATACATAACTACATTGCAGGAAGAAGAACACTAAGAGCTTGAGGTAACAGTAAATATACTAAATAAATATATCCACATTATTTACATTTTAGCAAATGCATATATGCATTATTGATACATAACTCAAATGATAATTACAGGAAAAAGTGAAAGTACATATCATATTAGAAGAGAAAAATATTAGAAGAAGAAGGTCACATGTTCTAGGTAAACTAAATAAAGTTATTTACAAATATTTATATTTTTTGCAAATTATCATAATTATTAATATGTAATTCAAAAATTAAAATGGTGATTACAGGAAAAGGGGAGAAAAGATAATTAAATAAACAATAACATCAAAATAACAAGAAGATCTCATATATAAGCTAAAATCAATATAGTAAATAACTATATTTAAAATATTTACATTCTTTCAAACATTTTCAATTATTTGTATGTAATTAAAAAATTGAAATGACCATTATAGGAAACATCTAAAGGAAAGGTGGTAGAAGAGACAATCATATCATAGGAAGAAGAAGATCAAATGTTTAAGATAAAATGAACATAACAAAAACTATTTATATTATTTATATTTTTAAAATATGTCTCATTATTAATATATAATTGCAAATTTAAAATGATGATTACAAGAGAATGTGAAAGAAGAAATGATAGAAGAGACAAGAACATCATATGTCTAAGGTAAACTATATATAATAAATAAATACATTTATACTATTTACATTTTGAGATGTATATGTGCCAATTATTGAAATCATAATTATAGCAAAAAAGGAAGGAAAGATAATAGAAGACTCAAAAACAATAGAAGAAGAACAAGGTCAAGTACCTAAGTTAAAGTAAATACATTAAATAAATATATTTACTATATTTATTTCTTCTTCACATATAGTAAATAAGCTTTTAAACTTAAAATGAAGATTTCACGAACAAGGACAAACAATATTTACATAGTTGACTATAGATAATTTGTTATTTATTCTTTTCAAGTTACATTGTTGATTGTAGATAACTTAATTCCTTTTGTATACTAATTATGATTTATGTAAATAAAATTTTTGCTATTCTTAAATTTTTCTAACTACATATGAGTATTTATGTTATTGGCTGTAAATATGTTATTTACTTTTATATACATCATGTGGTTTCTAAATAAAAATATTATTTTATTACTTAAAATAAAATAAATATAAAAATTTATTATTATTATAACAAGAAAAAGATAGTGTATTCAAACAAATGGAAATAATTCAAGAAATCAAACATAAATAGTCCAAAGTAAGTGTGAGCATCGGTTTCTGCCGGGGCCTAGAGCAAGCTTGCAAAAGTCACGGACCGGGGCCCGCACTTAGAGTGAAAGCACAATCTTTTTAAGGGGTTCCCTTAGGGAATGATACAGACTCAAAAGAGTCGCAAGGGAGTCACCACCGTATGGTTCCGGATTGGTCCAACCGACCCATAGCATGAGTGCTAGTTAAACCCTTCAGAGATTGGGTTCGGGTGGTGGAGATCTATTCTTTGAGTTTCCAAGATTGATTTTACCATTATAGTTGGGGATTAATTATCCTAGGCAGGTAAGCATACGAGCGTATATGTAAGCACATAGCACGACATGTGTTTTGGCGTTGCCCGATTGTACGTAGAATGGCATATAATGCTATATAGCATTTAAGTGGCATGGCATATGCATGACATGTGAAATAGTGATAAAGTAGCATGGTATATGCATGTCATGTGAGCATGTATGACATATCATATGCATGATATGGTAACCTAATGTGACATGTAGGCACATAATCATGGTAAATAGCGTGTAGCGTTATGCGTTAATGTTTTTAGATTGCGTGGCGTTTGGTGTATGCGTAATGTATTCATGGCATATATATAATGTACAAAGCATGTGACATGGCATATGCATGTCATGTGGGATGAATGGCATATTATATGCTTGATATATGAAGTGATGCATGACATGGCATATGTATGACATGGCATAAAAAATGACATACCATATACATGGCATGTGAATGGTGTATGGCATATCATATGCATGATATGTGTGATGATGCAATGCATGGCATATGCATGACATGTTATATGGATGACATATCAAACGTGTGGCATATGAGATTATGTGTGACGTATCACGTGCATGATATATGAAATGACATACCTTATGCATGATATATGTGTAGCATGGCATATACATGACATGTTACATGAATGACATACCAAATGCATGGCATGTGAATGACATATCATATGCATGACATGTGAATAATGCATGGCATACCATATGCATGGTATGTGAAATGATATATGGCATGGCATATGCATGACATGGCATAGTGGATGCATATATGAATGCGTATTCAACATAGTATATGTGGTGGCATACGATATGACATATGTTATGGCATATAACATGACATGGCATCATGGCATAATGACATGTAATATGACATATATATGCATGGCAAGGCATATTGATTGCATGTATTGGATTGCATATTGGCGTATTTGACGTAATTGCATATTGACGGATTTGTACGTATATGCATACGAAATACAGTATGTTATGGTATGGCATATGCATGGCATGCATATTAGTATGTGATTATGTCATGTGAGATGGCATATGATAGGATGACATATATATTTAAGCAAATATAAATCATCCATGATTAAAAATAATTAACAGCCACACGAGATAGGGGGATTAATTATTACAAGCCAATAAATAAATCTACCCTATTACAAAAATATCCTCGCATACATATCTTGGGGTGTTAAGTAACACCCCCTTCCTCCTCAAGTACTATTCATCTCGGGTTGCACGAGCCGAAATGCATGAATGTTTATTATGCAAAATAAACAAATAAATTCATTAGTAGCAAATGAATTTAGGATTTATTTGATTAGTCCAATGCCATTTAAAAGCATGAAGCAAGAGTCAAAATTCGATAATTATTAAGCAATAATCATTTGAATTAACACGAACCGGATCGTGAAAATTAATTTTTATAAAAATTATTTTATGTAAAATTATTTTTAATTGATCATGGAAAATTAAATGGGAGGGCTAACATCATAAAAATTGCTAGAGATAGCCACTCGACCAATTTAAAATCCAATCATTTCGAAAATCGCATTTATACGAGTAAAAATTGAATTTTATCGTAAAAATTAATTTTGAGGCCAAAATTAATTAAATGAAATTATTTTATGACAAATCCAAAATACTTGAGCCACTATAAAGCATCAAATACCACTGGATACGTCAAAAATATAGCAAAATACGATCTGAAATATGATTTTTCTAGAAAAACGTGAACTTTGCGCGCCGCGCATTAGGCTATGTGCGCCACACATAGACTATGTGTGGCACACATAGCATCACATGTGGCACACATAACATCACATGTGGCACACATAGTTGGAAAATTTGCAAGAAAATTAAATTTGCACCAGAATACTCAGGGGAATCCACAGAGGCCTATGTGCATAATCGGGGTCGATATCGGGGACTAAAACCGATCCAAATCAATAGAAACCCGAAACTGCATGAGCATGAAAAGTCAGGGTCAACAGTTTGCCCCCTGATCAGGACCATTTTAAGATGACACAAGCATAAGTCGTCAAAATGAGATCTGATCATAACATAACTTTTCATAGGGCGTAGGAAATGTACTTAATTGATGCTCGTGTCGAGGCCTAATGCTCATGCTGAGTCTAGCGGGGGTGCTCACATTGAGGATTGAATCCCAATTCTACCACTGGGAGCCCGATGCTCGAGTTGATTTATGGTCCTCAGTAGGATTAATGGCTTTGGTACGAGTAATTCATCTAAAGTCAGCATTCAGATGCCTATGCATTAGGATTCAGGAACCAAGGGCTTGGTTCCATAATCACTGTTGGATCATATGGTCAACTGCAGGACCTGGGGGGCCGTCTGCTAGGTCAATTCTTGCACCATCATAAAAATGTCAAACATCTCCAAATTGGCATCTGGGATCCTCTATTAGGTCTCTGACATTTCTGGTCGATGATTTTGACCAGTAAGAATCCCAGCTCTGTCACTTGGGGCCCAGCGTTCAAGCTATTCCGATCAGGGCTGACTAGTGGTCACTGCAAGACCGACGACTTCCTTGCGAGTAAATCATCCGAAATTAGCATTCAGATGCCTATCCGTTAGGGTTTTGCAGTCAAAGGCTTGACTCTGTGATCTCTGCTGGATCAGGCAATTCAGCGACGGAACCAGGGATGACCGTCTGCTGGGTCTGGGTGATCAACCGTCAGATCTATTCTCACACCATCAAATAAGTGTTATCTGTCTCCAAAATCTGCATTTGGGACCCTCTGTCGGAATGCAACACTGTCTGGTCAATGGTTTGACCAGAAGTCAAAGGCTTGATTATTTTTGATCGTCTGCTGGATCAATTTCCTATCTATGCTAGACATTGAAAAGCAATTTATCAGTGAAATTGGTATTGAAATGGTGTAGGAAAAATACCTGAATTTTTGAGTATCAGTATGCTACATTCTAATCGATTTTCTAGATTTTTCAGATGCTGTGGGTAGTGAAAATTAAGCTTGATGGAGCAAACAACCTCCAAAAATTCTAAAATTTTTGCCAGAGGCCTAATTCTTCATGTGCGTCTTAGTGGGACCTAGGCACACATTAGTAAGAGTGCACAGCGGCAGGCACATGTTAGCAAAAATTGCTACATGCAGTACGCGTTCCCTTATGTGTGGCGTATATAATTAAGAAATTTTATATTTCTTGGCTTCTAATCCAAAAATCAGTTAGTTTCCCCTCAAAAACTTGATTTTCTCTCAACTCCCAAATTGAAAATTTTGTATTTTTACAGAAATGGCCAGTATTAAGGTGCAACTGACCCCCAGGACCCAGAATCTGTCCCGAGCTATGCCTTAACTGAGCATACAACCCAACACAACTACTTTGGGGCTCGTTTTGGCGATGCGATTATGGAGACTTTTACCATAGACTCCCATCGATCTCGAGCTCTCCCCGAGAAGGTGAGTTTTCTGCGACTCGACTCAGTTTTTGTAGTTTTACAGGATTTAATTTTGAGGCTATTTTTGATGCGCTTAGGCTACTGTTAGGCTAAGATTTTATGCTAGGCTGCTGTTTGTCTGCACAGTTTAGCCAAAATCATGTTTTTCAATGCGGGTTTTGCTATGTGTGACGCCCATAGTGCTATGTGTGGCGTACATAGCAGTGAAAAATGGGCTAAAATGCACGTTTTTCAGTCATTTTTTGAGTGTTTAGGCATTTTAGGCATTCATAAGCATGAATATGTGCATTTAGGGTTAAGAGGGAGGAACTCTGAGCTTCTGTATATGCTGTGTGCATTCTATAATTCAGTCTGAAGTTTGACCTGAATTCTATGTTTTACAGAGGGAGCGGACCATTGTCGGCAATTGCAGCATCTAAGACGTCTTCGAATGGTACTCCCAGTTACCTCGGGAGATTCGTGTGAGGGTGGATCGTAGCTGCTTTGGTCCATACATCTCTTGCTTTACTGGTGTAGGAAAGAGATACAACAGGCTTGTCATTACTGTCATGATTGAGCGGTGGATGGATTCCACTCATACCTTCCATCTGTCAGTAGGTGAGGTTACAATTACCCTAGGGATATTTACTGGAATCACCGGGTTAGAGTATGTGGGACTGCCATATTTGACCTTTTAAGAGTATCACCCAACGTGAGAGGAAGTCATAGCATTTCTTACAACTATCTCCGTGAAGCAGTGTTGGCAGAGAGGCTTGGTCAGACGATCTCGGCAGATCAGTATACCGGCAGTTTCCTGATGTACGTGCTGGGGAGTGCTTTGTTCAATGATGCTAGAAATAATGTTCATATGTTAGTACTGTGGGCCCTCCATGATCTGGATGCTATTGGGCGATATGACTAGGGCAGTGCTGGACTAGCCCACCTGATGCAGGGATTGGATCTCTGTAGTTGACAGTGCAGAGATCGCTTCATTGGCTGCTGGCAGGTCATAAAGGTAAGCAGAATTCTGCTAATTCTATTACTGTAGTGTTTGTCTATGTCTTACTGGTTGTATATGTTGATCTTACAGATCATGGCGTACGAATTTAGGTTATTGCTAGAACCCAATATTCCATATGGGGTACTGCTTGGTTTCCTGCGTATGCAAGCCTGGTGCGTACCAAGGCAAAGGCTTGATTACACATTGGATGAGTTGAAGGAGTACCTCAACAATTTGACTTGGGATCAGGTAAGAAGAAACAATTTAATTAGCATTAAACTATATTGAAATGGTTCAATAAATACCTGAGTAAATATTTAATCTTTCATCGTTGTTGGAACAGGTGCGTCCTTATCCTTGAGATAACATGTACCCGAGGTCAGAGTACTTGACTAGCTCGATTCATAAAGACGAGCAACATATGTTACTGGAGAGTCTTGAGGGTAGACTCTTCTATCTGAGCGAGTATGTTATGGATTGGCATCTAGGGCCAAAGAGCAGAGTGGAGCATGATGCACCACCAAGGGTGATGTTCTGGGCGGCTTTTACTGACACAAACCTAGAAGTGGTTGCTGGATTAATTGGCATTCTGGGGTGGGAGCGTCTTTCTGACTCGCCAGTAGATTACCCCACCTTCATACAGTTGAGGTTGTTGGGATCTGTGGAGCTTTCCACATGTAAGAGTCAGTATGACCAGTCTAGTAGGACTGGAGCAAGGTCCAATTTCCATGGTAGTTGAGGCAGACGTCATGGTTTGTCAGGTGTTGGCAGTTCTCAAGGTGGCAGTGCCTCAAAGAGATCCCATGATTCTGAAGCTGGCGTGGTCTCATCAGTGTCGATGTCTGGCACTTCTGATATGCCCCCAGGTCATGAGCGTCCGGTAGACTTTGTGGAAGGCCAACTGATATGGTCACAGAACCGCTGATTTTCACTTATGATGCAACTGGCCGCCCTTACGAGACTTCCTACCCGGTGCCGGCAAGGAGCGAGATTGAGTTTGATCTTCTGAACACGACCTATGTAAGTATGCATGTTCTGATACACCTTTCCACTTCAGCGATCTGACATGTGTTTTGATCTTGCAGGTGCCTCGAGATGCTATGGCTAACGCTTCGAGGCTACTGATGGGGTTGCGCCGCTATCATACGTCTGAGATGTTAGACATCCAGGTGAGTACCTGTAATGAAATGCAATTACATGGAAATGCATGAATGCATGACTTATATGCCTAGATGCTTGTATTTGTAGTCAAGCAGGCAAATGGAGCAAGAAGAGTGTGATCGCTACATCCAGATGACAGAGCAAATAGGGTGAGAGATTGCTTGCTTGACAACGCGCCTGGAGCGGTATAATATCGAGGTTTCAGACAGTCCCAGTCCTGATGACCACTCTAGGGAGGATGATACATAGAGAAGATGAGACGTTAGACTCTTATATGCATGATGTTAGAACTCTATAGTTCTTTATTAGAGTAAAATATTGTGTTACAGACTGGTAATTGTATGCCTAGTACGCCAGGGTTATTATGTACCAGTTGTAAAAATAGACAAATGCTTGTACTATGTATCTTTTGAATTTAATAATGAAATCTAATGTTGTTTGCTGCTATTAATACACCATGCTTTATGTTTATTGGCAAAACATAACTCATCTACTTTTCTCTGTAGAAATTAGATATACAATGACTCAGCAATCATTGTCTGCCTTCCGTGCTCTTTCCCGCCGTTAGGGAAACAATGAGTGGAGTCAACTAAGCAAGATCGGACTCTAATACTTGAGAACCTTACAGTAAGTCTCGATCAACAATGCTTTTCTACATGTCACCATGTAGTTTTAGGATCCAAAGGTTTATGTGTTCTGGTTCGGACATGTAGAGTTATGTCCAATGTTTGAGGAGTTCGCTGCCATTCTCAAGGTTACCTGCAGCATGACGGCGATGTTGACAGTGCCAGTGCCTGTTGGAGATACGTTCTCGTATCTGATCAGGGCTTTTGATTTTAGTCCGCTGGAGGTGAGATCTCCTTTGACTACGGATGGCTCTGTAGATCTCGCTGCCATTTTTTGGCTATGCAGCTAGAAATCTGTAGAAGACCCATCATGGCTGAGGGTAGCTGAATTTGGATTGGTGGCGTAATTCCTGTTCGTTAATTCATCTGGTCATGGGGATTTACTAGTCGAGCCTGTCGTGAACTAGATGATGCAGGGTCAAACCCCTTTTCCCATGATCGTGGCAGAATCAATCTTCGGGCTGGACAGAGTTAAGCGAGGACAATCTGAGCACTTCAGTGGCAGTCTGCTTCTCCTGCAGGTGAGAATTCTAAGCTACCTTTGCGGGTTTTCAACTTAGAAAAGTATGTTTTCACCTTAATTTTTGCATGAGTCACCTTTTGCAAGGTTTTTAACTCATCGGGTTATTGACTTTGCTTCAGACCCTAATTTTTACCTGAACTACCCTCATTGGGTTTTCAGCTCATCGGGTTACTCTAACTTTTGTCTGAGCAGCCTTTTGCAAGGTTTCAACTCAGAGACCTTTTATTTTTAACTTATTTTATTTTATTATAGATCTGGCTTCAAGAGAAGCTTGGGATCCTGGTGCCGCTAACAGGGGACCCACAAAGATACCTCCCTCATAGCCATATGCAGAGAGGCTATGCCTTCAGCGAGGTGAGGATGATGTCATTCCAAGGCTGGATTGAGTGGATGGGGACCCAACCTGAGAGGGAGATCAGGTGGAGTTGCCCGTGGTGGAACATACAGCATGTTATAGTAATGACCTACATAGATTGCATCCCACTATTGGGATTTAGGCATTGCACGCACTACAGTCCTGCTAGGGTCTATCGTTAGCATGGCCATCGACAGACGAGTTTGAGGGAGGAAGGCTGGTGCCTCACTTTGTAGAGCATGTGGAGAGGACTTGACCTCATTGTCAGATAGTGTTGGTGGAGATCCCTGGAGCTAGGCCTGCCACTGATGATGAGTACAAGCTGTGGGTACTACACCAAGCTTGAATCCTGTACTATAAGACATTGTTAAGCAACAATATGTAATAAAGGATGATAATGCTTTGTGTTTGCAACTAGTATTACTTACAGCTAAGTTTATGAACATGCATTAATGAGATTAAAACATTTACATGAAAAATGTTAAAACCAACATAGAAGTTCTAGATGTGCATTAGACTCAACCTCTGTTATTGACCAGCCTTGTGCAAGATTTTCTAATCAACTATTTTAATGCTCTCCTTTTGCTTTTAAGAGCTCCAATTTTTGCATGAGTTGTCCAAGCAGATTTTCAACTTATCGAGCGAATGTTTTTCATTTTGCCTTAACTTTTACGTAAACTGCCTATGTAGGTTTTCAGCTCACCAAGCTTTTCACTTTTATCTTTGCTTTTTCTTTTGCCCTTTGCTCTAAACAAAATACTTTTTCAGCCGGTCAAGGTTGATGGGTTCTGAGAATTCATTGCCTTCCAAGTCTGAAATACGGACAGCACCTTTGGACAAGATCTTTTTAAATAGGAATGGGCCTTCCTAATTAGGTCTGAATTTCCTACGAGGGTCGTGGATAACCAGTCTGACTTGCTTCAAAACTAAATTGCCTTCTTGTATGGCTAAAGGTTTGACCTTCTTGTTGAATGCGTTTGCCATACGCTTCTTGTATAGGTGTAGGTGATAGAGAGCTTTCAGCCGCTTCTCATCAATAGTAGCCAATTGTTTGTGCCTGGCCATTTTTCACTTAGATTCTGGCAACTGAGCTTCTAGAATGACATGAAGTGATTTTAGCTCCACTTCGATTGGCAATATGGCTTCTGTCCCGTAAACAAGAGAGTAGGGAGTTGCACCCGTATGACTCCTTACAGTGGTTCTGTAACCCCATAAGGTGAATGGCAACTGCTCATGCCAATCCATGTAAGTTTGTACCATCATGGCTAAGATACTCTTGGTCATCTTGTTAGCCACTTAGACTGCTCCATTAGCTTGAGGGCGGTAAGGAGAGGATCGATGGTGTTCAATCCCATATTTTTCCAACAAGTTTGCAACTTGGGCCTGGAACTGTACTCCGTTGTCTGACACTAGGTGATGCAGCACCCTATATTGGTATATAAGATTCTTCCTCTATAAACTTGGAAACCTGTCTTGCCCCCAGTTTACCATAGGATTCAGCTTCTACCCACTTAGAGAAGTAGTCAATGGCTACCAGTATGTACTGATGTCCATTAGATGCATTAGGATGAATCTCACCCATGATGTTAATTCCCCAAGCTGAGAATGGCCAAGGCATTGTCAAATTCTATAATTCAACTGGTGGTAGATGACTCAGGTCTCCATGAATCTGGTATTCATGGCATCTCCGTACAAACTATAGCAGTCTGTCTCCATAGTGAGTCAGAAATATTCTTGTCGTAGGATCTTCCTGTAAAGTGCAAATCCATTCATATGGGGCTTGTATACACCAACGTGTACCGTTTCCATGACTGATTCAATGTCCTTCCCCAATATGCATCAAAGTTGTAGATCATTTGCCGTTCTTCTGTAGAGAACACCCTGATACCAGGTGAAGTTGGCTGCTAGTCTGCGTAGAGCTAGCTTATCAGTTCTGTTGGCTTCCTCTGAATAAGTACCAGTCTTCAGGAAGTTCATGATATCAGTGTACCATGATATCAAACTCTGATAACAGGATTAGCCACCTAGAAAGTTTCCCTACTAGCAAAAGAGCTGCATACAAGTACTTCATAGGATCAACCTTGGAAATTGCCTGTATTTGGTATGACTAGAAGTAATGCCTGAGTTTCTTGGTAACCTAGACCATGGCCATGCATAGCTTCTCAACAGTGTTGTACTTGCACTCGGTTGGCAATAGCTTCTTACTCAGGTGGTAGATAGAATGCCCAACTCCGGCATCATTCTCTTGAGTCATCATAGCACCGACTGACTCCTCCTCTAAGGCTAGATAGAGTAGTAGTGGTTTTCCCGGTCGAGGCGGTTGCAGGATCGATGGGTTGGAGAGGTAATGTTTCACCCTCTTAAAAGGAAACTGGTAGTTCTCATCCCAAACTATAGGCTGGTTCTTCCTCAAAAGCTTGAAGATAGGTTCACACATGGTGGTGAGCTTGGCGATGAATCTGCTGATGTACTGGAGCTGTCCCAAGAATCCCCTAACTTCTGTCTCAGTTCTGGGAATAGGCATCTCAATGATCGACTTTGCTTTATTAGGATCCACTTTGATACCCCTCTGACTAATAATATGACCTAACAGCTTGCCAGATGTCACCCTGAATATGCATTTCTTTGGGTTCAACCTGAGTCCGTATTTCTCAACGCGTGTGAGAAATCTATCAAGAGCATCTCTATGTTCTCCTCTGGTGGGAGACTTCACCATCATGTCATCCACATAGACTTTGACCTCTTTGTGGATCAAATCATGCAATAGCATTGTTGCAGCTCGCTGGTATATAGCACCTTTGTTCTTTAAGCCAAAAGGCATGACCTTGTAGCAATAGGTCCCCCATTCTATGATGAAAGTTGTCTTCACCTTATCTGTAACTACCATTAGGATTTGGTTATACCTATAGAATCCATCAGTAAAGGAATACATAGCGCTAGCAACCGTGCTATCAACCAGCATGTTGATGTAAGGTAAAGGAAAGTCATCCTTTGGACATGCTTTGTTCAGATCCTTATAGTCTACGCAGACTCTAATCCTGCCGTCTTTCTTGGGAACTGGAACCACATTGGCCAACCATTCTGGATAGTCAACCACCTCAAGGAATTTAGCATCCAACTACTTCTAAACATCTTCCTTGACCTTCTGTGCCTATTTTGGCCGAAGGCGCCGCAGCTTATGCTTAACTGGCTTGAACCCCGGCTTGGTAGTAATTTTATTTTCTACGATGGACCTGTCAACACCCGGCATGTCTTCATAGCCTAGAGCAAAGGCTTTTATATGCTTTTTCAATGCACTGATTATTTTTGTTCTCTCTTCAGAGATCAAGTCTGATGTAATCTGGAGGAGACATGGCTTGTCATCTACATTAATGTTAACATTTTCAATGCAAGATGCACTAATATCAAAAATGCTCATGTAATGCTCATGCTCATGCACAATGCCATCAGAATACACATCGCAAACATAAGCAAAGTTGCTCTTTATTGCTTCATACTTAGATGGGATTACATAATCATTAAAAAGTACAAAAATAAGGACATCAATGTCCTCATATAAAAGCTCCTCAAAAGTGCTATCCACCAGTATGGCTATGTCCTCATAGACCTTTGGCAGCAGTAGGTCTTCAATGTCTAAGTTCTGTAGCTTGGATCCTAGTACAGCGACTATAGTGCGTTCTAGCTCCAGACGATCAGTAGTGAGATTAGTGACATCATCAAAGATCTAGAAAGCTTCATCAGGGCTGATAGTGAAAGAAGCAGCAGCTTTCCAGTTACTATCAGGGCTGATAGATCACAGACATCGCTAAAGATAGTGAACTGTTGCTCAAAGAAATCATCCAAGTTAGGCAACTCAGGAGCATGATCATGTTGTGTCTCTCCTTGGATGAATAGAACCATCTTGCACTCCTCTGGCTTGTCTAAGGTGTAGGGATCGAACCCAATACAATACCTCTCCTCCCATATGGCTGTAGGGATGTTAAATTCTACTGAACCCTGCTGATACTGGCCTAAGCCCTTGCCAGGCATATAGTCCATCAGTTGCATCATTCTTTCCACAATGGGACTCGGTTGGTACGAGTATGATTCGGGCTCCTGGATGGCAATAATCTAGAAACCAGTCATGAGAGGGACATCTTCTCTAATGCAGGATAAGGCAACCTCATCATTAGCAGCAATAGTAACCACACCTTCATTGTGCAGGAACTTAATCTTCTGGTGCATGGTGGATGGCACACCTCCTAGGGGATGGAACCATGGTCGGCCCAAGAGTAGTGCAAATGATACTGGAATGTCTAGAACTGTAAACTCCACCACTGACTCAATTGGCCCAACAATGACAGTGGCAGTGAAGGTACCAGTAACCTCCTATTTGGACTCATCATATGCTCTGATGATGGTCTTGCATGGCTTCAAGTCTGAAAGCTGAACCCCGAGTTTAGGTAGCATCTTAAGTAGGCAGACGTTGATGCCTGAACCGTCATCCACCATAATATAGGGGGTGGAGAAGTTCATGATGTTCACCCTAATAAAGAGTGCTCTGTTGTGGCTGATTCCCTCGACCGGTAGATCCGTGTCTGAGAAAGTGATCATGTTGGATAGTAGCTCCCGGTTTACCAGTTGGCTCTTCATGTTGAAGGTGGAAGTAGAGGGAGAGATCCTCATGCTTGAGAGTGCCTCGACGACAGCTCGTCAATGCTGTTTGGAGGATAGCACCAAGTCCTAGATACTGATGTTAGCCTGCATCTTCTTTAGCTATTTGATAATGACATTATCAGGCTGAGTCACCTGATTAGCTGGTTGTGGAGCTATAACACTACTTGGGCTAGCCTTATCCCTTGTGGGCCTAGCCTCGGTCGGCTTCTTAGGAGCTTTTGGCTTCTTTCTGAGGTCGGGAGGAGTGAATACCTTTCTTCTACGAGTCATGTTGCAGACTAGTGAAGACATCTTATTGGCACCTAACCCCTTCTGCTACTTGGATGATTTTGGTGCTGATTTGGATGTTTTGGGAGTCTCAGTCAACTTACACTTATCAGAAGCCTATGCGTCCAATGCTTCAGGTTTAGAGGATTTCTGAGTAGCTGCTGAATCATCCTCTAAGCTATCGTACCATATGTTGATGACACCAATGTCAAATCCACCACCAGGGTGGAAGGTGATAGCAAGTAATTAAGCACTCCCCTTACTACTGAGGGGAGAGAAGGAGTTCAAAACCATGGATTCTGGCAACCCTGATTAGAACATGTAGATGCGGTTGGCTTTATGGTAGTTTGGCAGCGGGTTTATCTTGGTTGATGGTTTAGATTTTTTAGGGTCTTCGATCTCACCAAAGTTGATGAGGTTTTGAATGACCAGTCTAAGAGAGCGACAATCGTCAGTTTTATGACCATGGTGCTGGTGATAGTGGCAGTAGGTTTTTATGTCCACCGAGGTTGGGGGTGGTGTTTTAAAGCTTGGTTCAAGTGGTTTAATGAGTTTGGCTTTAAGAAGGCGTCCAAAGACCTTGGAAAGTGGCATTCCAAGATCAAAGAATCTCTTAGATTGGGTAGTGTTTCAGAGTATGGGATTTAGTGTTTGCATAGCATTGATGTACTATGGTTTTGGTATTTGTAAGGCATTGGCGTAGTAAGGCTTTGGTTGTGTTTGTGTGTATGTTATGGTTTTGGGTTTCAAGAAGGAAGGCTCCTTTTTCTTACCCTCAGTTTGCTAATGCGTTGTCCCATCGAGTAGATGTCCTCAAAAGTGTAGAACGTCTGATATTTTAGCTTATCCTAGTAGAGTGGTAGTGACCCCATAATAAGCTTGTTAATCATGTCAGATTTAGATGGCTTCTGTCTGACCAGTGTAGCTTTGTCCATCCAGTGACTAAAGTAATCCATAAAAGACTCATTGGTTTTCTGCTTAACCATTTCCAGGTCCATCAAGGTTACATCAAATCGGGCCTTGAACCCCTACTGTTTGCAGAAGGCAATACAAAGAGGCTTCAACTCGACTGTGGTCGCAAATTCTGAAGCAGGGATTTATGGGGTTAATAAAAATGCAATTGTAATCAGAATTAAATCCCCTAGTCTCTATGGACTTAGTATAGAGTAAGAAGGGTATCGAACTCGGGGAGCTAGGTATTATTTCAATGTCCAATTATAAGGTTCATTGATTTCAAACAACTTTATGTCACTTAATTGAGTAGATTAGGATTATGGTTATAAAAATAGTATTGATTCTTAAAGATAGGATTAGTTAAGTTGAATATGAATAATGTTAAGACAAACCAATATAGAGATGACATTATCTATTTGTATTATATAGTATTCTCGTGTCTATATAATGTATATTCATATTATTTTCCATAAAACTCTCATTTTACAGATGCAAACATGAAGCAATAAGAAACATATGTCATGATTAGTATTCTCAAGAAGTAGATTCCAACAATCCTTTAACTAGAGTGATTAACATGAATCTTCCACTACTATTACTAATTCTCACTAGATAATAGTAATTTAGAATCCAAACATGGTGATCAAGCAT
>CANYBF010626293.1:0-12050 GCA_948192965.1 Dalechampia spathulata
GGTATGTCAATCACTTCACATGCTATACATGTAGTATGCCATCCACTTAACATGCCATGCATATGGTATGCCATACATTTTGCTATGTTATAATTTAACATTTCACATGTCATGTCACATGACACAAGCACATTCTACTACACATGCCATGCATATGCCATGTCACGCATCATCTCACGTGCCATACATTTGGTATGTCATGCATATAACATGACATGCATATGCCATGTATTATATCATCACACATATCATGCATATGATATGTCATATATCATTCACATGCCATGCATAAGGTATGTCATTCACTACGTCATGACATGCATATGCCATGACATTCATCACTTCACATATCATGCATATAATATGTTATTCATGCATATGCATTGCATACGCTATACACCCAATGCTAAAATGAATTCTAAAACGTTAAACGCATAACGTAATACGCTATTTGCCATAATATGTGTTTACATATTAGGTTGCCACATCATGCATATGATATGTCATACACACTCACATGTCATGCATATGCCATGCCATCTAAATGCCATATAGCTTTATATGTCATTTTACATGCAACTTTGCAACGCCAATCCACATGACGAGCTGTGTGTTTACAATTACGCTCGCATGCTTGCTTGCTTAGGATAATTAATCCCAACTATAATGGTAAAATCGATTTTGGAAACTCATAGAATAGATCTCCACCACCGGAACCCAATCTCTGAAGGGTTTAACTAGCACTCATGTTATGGGTCGGTTGGACCAATCTGGAACCATCCGGTGGTGACTCCCTTGCGACTCTTTTGAGTCCATATCATTCCCTAAGGGAACCCCTTAGGAAGACTGCACTTTCGCTCCAAGTGCGGTCCCCGGTCTGTGACTTTTGCAAGCCTCACTCTGGGCCCTGGCAGAAACCGACGCTCACAGCATATTAACTCACAAGAAGAAAGCTACCTTATTATTGTATGTACAAGTGTTCAACTAAGTGATGTATAAAAGAAATGGAAATTTATGATAGGAATCAATGCAATACTGATATTGATGTTTATTATAAATAATGGAATTAGTGTTAGTATTAAGAATAAGGTTAGAGACTTAGTGAATGAAATAAATTACCAAAATGGTAATGTATTGCATGAGTAGTAGCTTGGGTATTTGAAATAAACTTACATATGCTAGAATTAATTACTGTAATTATGATCAAATTACGTGCTTGAATTAAAGCTTATCATTGGATTGACTATTAATCTTAATAGATATATCCCTTTAGAAAATTATTCCATTCGTAAGCTTAAATTGAATGCTATCATTGGTCATAAACTTCTATCATGAATATAATCTATTACCTTTTGACCGAATGACCATGTAATCCTTCAATAAAATTGAATTAAAATCTTTGGAAATGTCTAATTCATAAACTTAAGTGTATATAATTTATTTGATTCATATAATATTTAATATATTTTTCAAACACTAAAAAAGTGTGAGCCATTATCCTTGTTTTGGGCAAATAAGGACAAGAAGAAAACATATTTGTGCTTAGTATTACACATGAAATTTATAGCCAAATGAAACACTTATATGAAAGCAATTATTTTATAATTGGTAATTTATCTTTTATGATCCACTTTACGATTCCTGTTTGAGAATGAGAACATATCGAGATAAAGATGAAAAATATGCATCATATTAGTTACATATAAATACAAAAGGTTACGTATAATAGACTTATACGTCATTATACGATGATACTCAGTTATTAAAGGCTAATACAAGTATGTTAAGGGCCTTAATATTTTATTAATAATTATTTATAAATAGAATAATCTGACACATTGTATTAATTATATTAAAGAAATATGATGATAATTTATTATGTGTCATACAATTATTATATTTTATTAATTTGATTAGTTACGATCATGTTTATGTTTAATCATTATTAACTCTTATATAAATATAAGAGACTAATAGGTAAATGAATAGTCTACCTAAAGGCAATTACAGTATGATAAGGTTATTAGCTAATGCTCATACGGTCATTCATCATCTATTTGATAAATCAATTTAGGAAATGCAGATTTCCTAAATATAGCAGGTTAAGAATGTCGGATGAGCATAATGGTTGATATATTTGTATGAATTGATGCCTTATATTATAATGAAAATTAGTTACTTACACATTTGGTTATATTAATGTCTTATATTTATATATATACATCATGAAGTAATGGTGAATGATAGGGACTAGGTTAGTGCCTACTAATAATTGTCCTGTACATAAAATTCATAGGTAAAATAAAAGGCTTGATGATTCAAGTATAGAATTATGGAATATTATGAATATTTGATTATTATTTATTTAATATTGGATATGTAATATATTGATATATCAATAAATGTTATTAATTTATAACTATGTCATCATTACATAAATGCATAAATGCATACATGATAAATCATGCATCATATATCATTAGCATGATATTATGGAGAAATAAAAGAGGCACAGTTATATATATAAATATACATATAAATATATATAAAGGGTGAAATAAAGGAGGTGCTAGTATATTTATATATTTAAATGATACAAAGAAAATAAAGGTAAACTGGGAAAAAAATAAATGACTGAAAATGTACCCAGTATAGATTATACACAATCAGAGTCAGAGATTGATGTCATCATAAAAAAATGATGAATTCCTAAGAAAATGATGAATTCAGAAAGAAATTATGAAATGGTGGAAAATAGAGGAATTCAATACATATTTACATTCATTATCATATAACATATCATTATTATGAGAAAAGAGGAATGCTATTCACATTTGTATTCACTACCTTAAGGCATATTACTATTATTTTATTGATGTACACACTAATAATATAGTAGTTCAATAAAAGAAATGTTGATATATAGAGTTATTCACAAGAATTATTTAATGATATTTTATCACACCTTACCTCTCTTATAAGCCATGACATGCTCCCGTAATATGCTTAACAGATTCCACTTCGATACCAAAATCCATTAAACATATCACAAGGGATGTTAAAAATTGATTTTCAATCTCTTTTATAAGTTAAAAGTATTAAAAGTAATATTAAAATTGTTAATCAAATGCAGCGGTATACAAATTTTGATCGTATTTTTTATCGTGAAAATGAGGGAATTTAAAAATTTTATTGTCATCAAAATAAAAGCTTTCAAAAAGAAGTTTCATAAAATCTAATAAAGTTTTCATATGATAAAATACTCTGTAGGTGACGACGTATTTATAATCCGGACATACGATTTTTCATCAACTTAAACAACATATATATATATATAACCAAAATAATAAATAGATATATAAATAAAATTCAATGTCTTTGGGTATTATTTTAATAGTATACTTACATCATACTTAATATAAATAGACATAACATGGTAGATACCTAAGAGATCCCTTTTAACAGCCTCGGCTTGCGAGGTACAAATCTCGACTAGGCTTAGCTTTTAATTCTTCTCTGTTCTGCATTCAATAAAACGAACGCTAAGTATGACCTTAGTGGTGCATAATAAATAAAAATAAAGTAAGAATATAAAATGAATATTATTAACAGCAAGATCAAATCTCCTTCTTGTTGAACAAATAGAGATATAATAATGAAACATCATTTTAGAGAAATAAAGTGATCATGTATCATAATAGAAACAATGTCATCACGTGAAATAAAGTCCAACAATGTATAAATCAAATAAAATATTATATAAAATGTAAATCAACCATTTAATCTTAATTATAAATAAATCATTAGTATCATCTATCTTATCCTCTACCTCTGTCACAAGTTACAGGAAACCTTTAACTCAGATGGGAGACAGGTCTCAATCACACCCCAAAAGTGACTAATCTCATTTATCTAGATCATAAGTTATAACAACAAATCACTATAACCCAGATGGAAGATGGGTCTCAATCCTATCCCTAAGTGATCATATACTATAAAGTGCGCACCTCTTATTGGGGAGGGACCAAATATCTCAACCTCCGACCCAATGAGGAACATCTCATAATCATCTATCTGTCTCATCATCATCTATCAATTACTAATTATGAAATACAATCTGTTTTCAAAATTCTTATCAAATCATATATCAAATATAATAAAATAATATGGAATAAATTCACAAATCAAATAGGCAAGAAAAGCACATTTTCACAATAAAGAATCCTTAAGCAACAGAAATACTCATTTTGTAGTTGATTGTAGAAAACAAATAATTAAACAACCATTTTAGATAAAATCATTTTAAAGCAAATATATAACATGTTTATTGTGCATGCACCTCTAATAGAATTTCTTTTCCACTTCCCTTTATTTCTCTTCTTCACTTCTTTTATTTCCTTCAGCTATAATAATATAATGTGACAAAATTATCGGAATAAGCTTTATAACTTAGCTTTTTCAATTATTGTAAAAACTACAAAGTAACTAAAGTCCACTTCCTACTTCCATTCATCATACTAAAGTAAGTTACTATATTAATCATCTTTAAACCCCTTTCTTCACTTTATTTAACTACTTATCCAAATTAAAGAATTCTGATAAAATTTCAACAGAGTTTCATTTGTAATTTAGATATCCTAAAATCACATCTTCCAAATCTACCAATCCACATGCAGAAAACATAATTCCCTTCCTTCAAACATCATTTCCACATCTCTAATTCACATTCCAACATAATTCACAATATATAATACCAAATCTCAAATTAAGCACAATATACAACCATTTACTCTTTTAATATCCTATCCACCTAAAATTTTACACTTATCCATTAAATATCATACATTCTCAATTATTAAAACACATTTCCATCATCATATACATTTAAATAAGATAAATACCATAAAAACCTATAATAGCTAAAAATGTCTTTCTTAAATAACATTGATGTTCTTGAATTCTCTTCTAACACTTTAAATCATCATTTTTCATTCTAATACACACCTAAACACATTCATTCCTCATCAAACTCTTCACCTATATGTACACCCCTCTTTAAACAAATATACAAGCATACATTTTCATCATTTCACTTCCATTCTTTCATATTTCTTATTATAATCATGAATTTTAACAAATTTCCTTTCATTAACCATCATTTAATCAAACTGAATTACATTTCCATAAAGAACCCATGCTTGGCCTAATTCTTTATTCACCATTAAAGTCATTTCACATCATTCTAATTCAAACCAAAGCTTAATTCATAGTAAATATATGTTATTCTACCTTAAAATCAACTTAAATCTACCTTAATCAAGAAATCCCTAAAAATCCCTAATCTCTCACTTACTTCCACCAACTTATTCTTCAACTTTCCTAAGGTAAAACTTACACCAAATGATAGAGAATTGAACGTTACTATTTTTTCTGTGAAAATGTTTTAAAAATTTCATGAAAAATGATTTAAAAATTACCTTAAGATGATTTTCTCCTTCTTCTTCTTTTCCCTCTCTAAAATGTTGACTTTTCTCTCCTCCTCTCTCTTATTTCTTACTTAATTTAATAAATATAATAAATATAAGTCTTTAAGTTGGAAAAAGTGCCACTTTAGTCCTTCAATTTATGAGAAATTGTACTTTAGCCTTTAAACTTTCAATTTTACCGAACAAGTCCCTCCATAAACTTTAAAACATCTTAAATCAATCCCTCAAATTTAATTATTAGCAATTTAATCCTTAAAATTTGACTTTCTAAGATTACCCTTACAAATTTTCTATATTTTCAACTTTACCCTTAAATAATTATATTAATACCATTTATGTCCTTTTTGATATCTTTAGCTATATTTCAATCCTGAACACCTCCAAATAGTTTAACAGAATCCTTAATTTACTTCAGAATAGATTTCATAGCTTAAATCGTTTAAAACAGCTTACGTGATTGAAAATCGTGTATTTCTCGGAGAAGTCACCTATAATCCACTTTCAAGCACATTTAACTTTAATATTTTTAATTCATATATTTAACTTAGTTTCTATCCCAAATATTATTCTATCCTATTATACTCTTCAACCCGAATACATATGATTTAGTCTTCGTGTTTGACCTGATTATCTTGTGTAACTTAATATAAGCTTAAGTTCATTTTTCCTCAAATTACATATTATGCCATTAGTTCTTTAGTTATAACTTATACTCTCATCCTACTAACCCCCTATTTATGGGTGTAACAATTCTCCCCCCTGAAAATAAATTTCATCCCAAAATTCTACCTGTGAAAAAACTAGGGGTATTGTCTTCGTATATCCTCCTCATGATCCAATGTCGCCTCATCTCCCTTATGGAATCTCCAGAGGACCTTCACCAATGGTATCTACTCCTTCCTTAGCTGCTTCATCTTTCAGGCTAGAATAGATATTGTCTCCTCATCATAAGTTATATCAGGCTGCATCTTGATTAATTCAACTAGTAACACATGCCAAGGATCATATCTATACCTCCGAAGCATCGATACATGAAATATATTATGGATATTCTCCAACTCTAGTGGTAAAGATAATATATACGCCAAGGGACCCACTCTCTCCAATATTTCATATAGTCTTATGAATCTCGGGCTTAGCTTACCTTTCTTACCAAATCTCATCACCCGTTTCCAAGGGGAAACCTTCAGAAATACTATATCACCAACATTATACTCAATATCTCTTTGCTTCAGATCTACATATGATTTCTGCCTATCATTGGTTGCCTTAAGTCTTTTCTTCACTATTTTGATCTTCTCCTCCATGTGTTGAACAATATCAGGCCCGATCAATTTCCTCTCGCCTACTTTGTCGCAACATAAAGGTGTTTGACATCTCCATCCATATAAGCTTTATAAGGAGCCATTTGTATATTGGTCTAATAACTGTTATTATACATAAACTCCATCAGTGGTAAATATTTATCCCAGCTACCTTTGAACTCTAATACACAAGCCCACATCATATCCTCCAGAATCTATATAACTCTCTCGGACTGTCCATCAGTCTAGGGGTGGAAAGTAGTACTGAAATTCACCCTAGTTCTAAGGGCCTTTTGCAAGCTACCCCAGAATCTAGAAGTGAACTATGGATCACGATCAAACACTATTGACAACAGTACTCCATGTAACCTCACTATCTCCTAGATATACAATTCTGCCAATCAATATAAATAGTAATCCATCCTAACTGGCAAGGAATGAGCTGACTTAGTCAATCTATCAGTAATCAAATAAACAGCGTCATGTTTCCTCTATGTCAATGGCAAGCCAGTCATAAAATCCATAGTAATCTGCTCCCATTTCCACTCCGAAATGGACAAAGAATGTAATAACCCTGCAGGTACGTAGTGTTTTGCTTTTACCTTCTGGCAAGTGAGGCATCTAGCTACATAGTCTGCAATATCCTACTTCATGTTTATCCATCAATAGTACCTTTTTAAATCTCAAAACATCTTTGTACCACCAAGGTGCATTGAGTAACGAGATTCATGCACCTCTTTCAATATGCTATTCTTTAACTCTGTATCATTAGGCACACATCTATGTCCCTGATACATTCATAATCCATTTGAACTAATATCAAATTCTGGCTTACTGTTCTCCCGAGTCCGCTATAGCCATCTTGCATACAAGTCATCCTTTATTATGGCTTCTTTGATATGCTCATCTAATAACAGCTTTATCTATAATTGTGTCATTATTCCACCATCTAACTGAAAAGATAATAAAGTATTCAACTTGTTTATCTCATGTACCAACTTCAATGGTGTAGCATAAATGTACGCTAAAGTCTTCCAGCTTGAAGCATCGGCTACTAAGTTAACTCTCCTAGGATAGTAATCAATCACACAATTGTAATCTTTAATCAATTTTATCCATCTCCTTTGCCTCAAATTCAGCTCCTTTTACATCTCTAAATATTTCAAGCTCTTATGATTAGTATAGATACAACATTTCTCACTATACAAATAATGACGTTATATCTTCAATGCAAACACTACTTCTACTAACTCCAAATCATGAATAGGATAATTCCTCTCATGAGGCTTCAACTATTGAGAGGCATGTGCTATTACCTTACCTTCTTGCATCAAAACATAACGTAAACCATTATGTGAAGCATCATTATAAACAACATACTCCTTACCCGGGGTAGGCAACACCAACACTGGGGCTTGCATTAAACACTCCTTCAACTTATCAAAACTCTTCTGACACTTCTATGTCCATTTGAAAAAGATGTCCTTTCATAATAATTGAGTAAGTGGCAATACTATCATCGAAAACCCCTTCATAAATCTGTGATAACACCCTGCAAAATCCAGAAAACTATGCACCTCTGTAACACTGTTGGGTGGCTTCCAATTAAGTATTGCTTCCACTTTGCTAGTATCTACTCTTACACCTTTTGCAGACACAATATGCCCTAAAAATGACACCTGCTTTAACCAAAAATCATATTTTGAGAGTTTAGCATATAATTGTTTCTACCGAAGAGTCTGTAATACAATCCAGAGATGTCTATCATGTTCCTCTATATCCCTTGAGTACACCAATATGTCATCAATGAATACTACTATAAACTGATTAAGATATGTTTTGAAAATAGTATTCATTAATGCCATAAAATTAGTAGGTGCATTAGTTAATCCGAAAGGCTTGACTACAAACTCATAATGACCATACCGAGTATGGAAAGCTGTCTTCAGAATGCTCTCCTCCTTTACCCACAACTAATGATATCCTGACAGTAGATCAATCTTAGAAAAGATTGATACACCTTTTAAATGATCAAATAAGTCATCAATCTGTGGTAATGGGTATCTATTTTTCATAGTCACCTTGTTCAGTTATCGATAATTAATGCATATACAAAGAGAACAATCCTTTTTCTTTACAAACAACACTGGTGCTCCCCACGGTGACACACTAGGGTGTATAAATCCCTTATCAAAAAGCTCTTATAATTGCACCTTTAACTTTTTCAAATCCATCGGTACCATCCTATATGGTGCCAGAGATATAGGTTCTACACCAGGAATCACCTTAATATCAAACTCTACCTCCCTAATTGGTGGTATACCAGGTAACTCCTCCAGGAATACATCCAAAAAATCACATACAGTAGGAAGATTCTCCACTTTGGCTTCTCCATCTGGGTATCAATCACATTAGCAAGAAAAGCTACACACCCACTATAAATCAGCTTCCTAGCTATATTAGCTGATATCAAACTCGATACTATTATCGATCTAATACCCTGCACCCAAATATTAACAAATTTAAGTGTCTAAATGTAACTACCTTCAATTTATAATCCACCATAGCCTGGTATCGAGCTAGCCAATCCATCCCTAAAATGACATTATACTCCTTAAATGGCACCTCCATCAAGTCGAAAAGAAAGGTAACACCATGAATCTATAGCAGGCAATCTTTATATACTCAATTCACTACCACACCTTTCCCTAACGAACTAGACACTATCACATCATAACAAATCGGTACTGACTCCATAGATGCTAGACAACTTAATGCAGCATTAATATATGAATGTGTAAAGCTAGGATAAAATAAAACCATAACATCATAGTCAAATAAATGAAACTCACCAACAACCACATCAGTAGCTCCAGCCTTATCTTGTTGATGCATAGTATACACTTTGGCTGAAGCACCTGACCCTTGAGGTTGATTAACGAATATCTAACTACCACCAATAGCTCTCCTGTCTCTACTGCAACCTCTACTAATAGACTATGCATAATTACTCCTCTTAATTGATCTAGAAAATGTACCAGAGCCAAATCTCTCTGCTAGAGTATATATCGGCCCAGCACGCGACATGCTACAATCTCATGCCATATGTTCGCGTCCACCATAGTTATAGCAAAATCCCATACCCATCGTTATCTAACAAACTCCACCATGCATCTTACCACAAGTAGTACACGATCTTAGATTCAGCTAACCTCTCCCTATCGTCTGTCCAGATGGTGTAGAATAGGATGGAAATCGCCTAATACCTCCCGATCTCTATGTAAAGGAACCTCTGAACTATATCCTCTTGCTCTCACTATTAGAGGCACCACTAGATGAAGGAGCTGCTCTCCTAATCTATTGAGTCATCAGGTCTTCCTCCTTCTTTAGTGTCTTCTCATGTCTCAGCGCACTACCAATTAAGGCAGAGAAATTCTCATACATAAATCCCTCTACCAGCTTCCTGATCTGTGATCTTAAACCCTGCTTGAATCACTTACAATGATCCCTACCAGTGGTCAACAGCCTTATAGCATAATAAGCTAGTCTGGTAAACTCCCTGTCATAATCAACTACAAACATATCACCCTGTCGTAGTGCTAAAATTTCCTATATCTTTTCATTAGTATATGTATATGGAATGTACTTCTACCGAAACTCCCTCTGGAAATCATCCAAGGTCAGTGTAGGAGGCTCATTTAAACTATGTGGAACTATCTTTTACCATTTGTATGCATTATCATAAGGCAAGAAAATCACATACTCTAGCTTCAACTGATCTGAACAACCCACCTTCCAGAATACCCTTTAGATCCTCTCTAACCACTATTTAGCTACTAAATGGTCTGTCATCCCTATAAACTTGGTAGCACTCATCTTCTATAATTTATCAAACTCCCTCTTTGGCTGCTCAATTTGTGGGTTTACAGCCTACTCCTATAATAATCGCATCAAAGTACCAACTGGCACCGTCACCTATTCTCTAGCTGTAACTGTCGGGGGTACTACTGATGGCACCTATCCTAATGCCTCAGTTGGCCCTAGTCTAGCAGGACCCTGTTTATTTGCTCCACCAGCACAATCACCACTACCTACCCTATCACCAACATCTGTAACACCTGTGGGGATTATAATTTCCCCCACCTTCACCACCGGTAATCATAGCTCTATCTGACATCCTTAATCTACTATCTTCTATCAACTATCTATAAAATATGAGATTGCACCTAGTAAGCTTCCACATGTATATATGATGTAAGTAATAATATACAACCTGATAATAGCCAAAGCTACAAATAAATATCAATAAGACCTTTAAAACCATGCTCTAATACTAAAATAACATGTCACACCTTACCCCTCTTATAAGGCATGACATGCTCTCGTAATATGCTTAACAGATTCCACTTCAACATCAAAATTCATTAAACATATCATAAGGGATGTTAAAAATTGATTTTCAATCTCTTTTATAAGTTAAAAGGATTAAAAGTAATATTAAATTGTTAATCAAATACAACGGTATATAAATTTTCATCATATTTTTTATCGGGAAAAAGAGAGAATTTAAAAAATTTTCTTTCCTTAAAATAAAAGATTTTAAAAAGAAGTTTCATAAAATCTAATAAAATTTTTGTATGATAAAATACTCTGTAGATGATGACGTATTTAAAATCCGGTCATATGATTTTTCATCAACTTAAACAATATATATATAAAACCAAAATACTAAATAGATATATAAATAAAATTTGATGTCTTTGGGTATTATCTTAGTAGTATACTTACATCGTACTTAATAAAAATAGACATAATACAATAGATACCTAAGAGATCCCTTTTAACAGCCTCAGCTTGCAAGGTGCAAATCTCGACTAGGCTTAGCTTTTAACTCTTCTCTGTTCTATGTTCAATAAAACAAATGCTGAGTATGACCTTAGTGGTGCATAATAAACAAAAATAAAGTAAGAATATAAAATGAATATTATTAAAAGCAAGATCAAATGCCCTTCTTATTGAACAAATAGAGTTATAATAATAAAACTGTTAGTGTATGCTTTAGAGCATCATGTGTATTTGTACTATACGTTTTTTCATTAATAAAGGCATTATTCATTATATTGTACAATGTTTTGAATGAACTTGTTTTACTTGGAGTATTAAACTATATATTGAAGTCCATGATATTGGAACAGTACAGAAGAATCCATAAAGAGTTTATGGAATGAGATTCTTATTGTATGCAAATGTTCAATATCTA
>CANYBF010626476.1:0-14079 GCA_948192965.1 Dalechampia spathulata
AATCATATTTATTTTAATTGAGCACCTGCTGCATTAAATCTTTAGTCCAAAAAGTCCTTAATGTCAACGAAATAATAGAATAGGAGTTGAATCCAATGCAATGAAAGTCTAAGATTATTATCATTAAGAGGCAGACAACAACCTAGATGTTTAGTAAAGGTCTCTACATAACTATTCAGTGATAAAAGAGGTAGAGGTATAGAGATAATCAAGGGGTTTGTCTAAAAGTAGCTATCTTGATTAAGTATATTTGCATGGAAGGAAGCAATCTGTTGAAGTTGTAGGGATGTAAATCTCGTGAAATAGTTTATGCGTATTTGTTAATGAGGTCGAGTTGATAAGGATTTTAGTTATTTTTATGATCATCAATGAAAAATTACAGTGATTCGAAGGTTCGATATTGTTCCAATGATATGATATGTATATAGGAATTGAAAATGACATAAATGGGTATTGAGGAACATGGGATCCGACTTTGATAACACTTTATTATAAGTCAGCATTTGATGGTTTGATGATTTGGAATTAATCTTTGCATTCTTGAAATTCCCAAAAGAAGAAAGGGACAACAAGGTTTATTCTAACCTTTCATTTTAATTTTTTAAAAATAATTATATATAATTAAAATTATTAAAGATTTTTTTGAATAATAAAATACATATGTTTATTTTAGTACAAGACAGAGTTGTATTGTAGAGAAGAGGTTCATGTGCTGATAAATGAATAATTATTTTATGCTAAATCAATAATATTTTAACAACTTTTGATTTTCAAAATAATGATATTGTTATTATTCAAATATAATTATTTGCAAAATACAAATATTATAGTTGAAATAGATATTTAATTCAATTTTGTTTATTTTGATATTTGTTTCATTTTTATTTTTTTTTATTTAATCAATTTAATTATTCATTTACAAGATTATAAATGAGATAAATTATGTTTTATCTTATTTATTATTAAAAAAATCAATAATTAGATTTTATAATAAATATATGTAAATAATATATAAAATTAAATTACAGATATTACTTGATTAATAAATTAATTTATAAATTTAAATAAATAAATATTCTTCTAAAATAATATTTTTATTAAATAAATGAAATATTATTTAATTTAAATTTAATGTATTTGCCAAATATAATTTAATGGAGTCAAATAAATCTGAGTTGATTTGATTAATTGAATTTAATTTAGGAAAATATTAAAAGGAAAGAAAAAAAGCGGTAGTTAGTGAGGTTGTGAGTAGGATGAGAAGTTGCGTGTTTCCTGCTGCCTTTATCCATTTCTCTGGCTTCCGGATATTTTATAAAATATATATTTATAAATTAATAATAAAATATATATTTTATTAAATATTTTGATTTAAATATTTTATTTTTATAAAATTTAAAATATTTTATAAAGAATTATTAACATATCTCATTTTTAATATTTATAAAATTTAATATTAATATATTTCATATTTTATTTATATTTATTAAATCATAATTATTGTTATATTTTTAAATATGCATATTGATTAAATAAAAATATTTTAAATATATATATATATGTATTTAATAAGATATACATATTTTTGAAAATCGTATATATCAAATAATTTCTTTATTTATTATTCAATTACAATGTAAAAATTTATTTTTAATTACTGTTTTTTCTGAATTTTAATTAAGATTTATTATTAAAATAATCTTACATTCTTGATACAAACCATTCAAATGTGTAAATCATTAAATTATAAATACAAATACTTATATATTATTATCATAACCGATATTAATTAAGTAAAGTCACTAATTAGGGATTGATTAATACCAATTAGCAGTTGTCGATCAAGATTAATAGTAACCAAAGATGAGGCATCGATAAAATAAAATAATATAAAATTGCAAAAATAAATTAGTAAAAATAATTAAAAATGCTAGTTTTTTAATTATTTCTGCTCCTTTTTATTATTATTTTCTGAAAAAATTACTAATCATTATTGGGTCAACAGACGACAAAAAAAAGGTCCTGTCAATGGCCCATAAGCAGCCCACCACGGCCTAAACACCTTGCAGCCAATAACGATCTCCCACTTCATGTAAAAACCAGGCTGGCAAACCAGTGCGGCGTTAGATCATTGGTTGACTTCAACAAATAAAATGAAATGCGCCACACCTGATAGAACCGTTTTCTTTCTCCAGTTTGTTTTTTTTTTCTTTAACTAATAATTGTTTTAATTAATATTCTCTTCTTTCAGCAGTGGTTGGCGTTGGTCTCTCTGTTAAAAGCTTTGTTTGGCTTTCGCTGTCTGCAATTCCTTCCTTCTTCTTCTTCTCTCTATCTTTTCCTTCTGGTTTTGGCTTATTCTAGGCAGAAGGGAAGAGAGGAGACGGGGGACGAAGGGAATTTGAAATATATTCACTCGATTTTTTAAAAAAAAAAAGGAGAAAGAATTTTTTATTTTGATTATTTAGAGAAGATGACGGCTAACAGTTTCGATCTGTGGCAAAAAGATGCTTTCTTTTCTGCTGCTGAAGAAGTTCAAGAATCTGCTGACGTGTATTTATCTTTCCTTCCTTCCTTCTTAATTACTATTGTTCTTTTAGGATTGGGGTTCTTCCAATTTGTTTGAAATTGGTTTTTTTTTCTTGAATTTTTTAATTTTATTTCTTATATGATTAGGTCTGTTGTTTTAGTATTATATTCTGGTAATTTATTCTCTTCATTTCTTTGGTTGCAAATTGGAATAATTGTATTGAATTGAATTTCTGCAGATTCTTCTTCTTCTTCTTCTTCTCAACTCATTTCCTTTTTTTTTTTTTTTGAAAAAAAGGTAATGAATAACTGAATTCTGATTGTTACCAAGAGGCTTCCAAACATGAAAATTGGCTTTAGATGGAAACGAATTGAATTGAATTTTATACCACTTTTAGACTTTATTACTATGAATTAGCGAGCGAGCTCTATTTGCTTGTGTTGATGAATTCCTTGTTATCTTAAATTTCAATCTTAGATATCATTAGAACGTGTTGGCGCTTTAGATTTTAATTGATTGGATCTAAGTCTCAAGTTTAATCTTCTGTGTGTTTTCTGTTTTCTAGTATGCAATCAACTTATAGGATGTGGATAAGAGAGAAGCAAGAGGGATCAAAGCTTGAAGATCTTGACGAGCTTTCTAGGGAGCTTCAAACTACTCTAGGCACTGCAAAATGGCAGGTATGCGGTCCTTGATTCTTAGATTTCTGTATCAGCAACTGAACTCTGATGGCTACTTGGTGCAAGTGTCGAAGAATTATAAATATATTTTCTGAATGTTGAATGAAAATGTGAAACAGCTGGAGGAGTTTGAGAAGGCTGTCAGGATTAGCGATGGACATCGATGTGATGATATTACAGTGTCTAGGCATAAGCAATTTGTTGCAGCTATTGAAAGTCAAATTTCACATGTTGAAGCAGCGTTAAGGGAAGCTTATAGCGAGGAAGGAAAGCAACCTCTTAAATGGGTTAATCTGAATGAAGAAGAATGTGATGATTTGGCATTGTTTCTCTCGGGAAATCCCCAAACTTCAAAATGTTTGAAAGATGATTGCAATACTAGAAAAGATGAAGACTATTGTCTTAATGCCTCATCTAGTGGGAGTGCTTGCAACGAACAAGGTTTTAGTGATGTTGCTAGTAACAAGATGGATGAATTTGTTATAGACGTTGATGATGCAGAAATTTCTGGGACAAGGAGAACATGGTGTTCACCAAATGCTGGTGCTTTGAAAGTTGTAGTTGCAGATAAAGATGAACCTGAGGACAGATTATCGAGAATTGATGCCACGCCGAAGGGAAAAGGATCAAAGCCTATCTTTTGGAAGCAGAGATGTGGAGAATTTTTTGGAGCAAAGGGATCCTCTAGCGTGCTCAATCAGGTTTGGAATTTACCCATGTGAAATGCATTGATTGCTCCCTGATTATTCTGAAAGTATAGTCTGAAATGGCAAATAAAAGCACTCAAAATCAGCTGTTCTTGTATGTTTATTTTGTTTTGATTCATATGCATGACTGTGCAAGTCCATTCAGGTTGGTGGGTTTCGAAGGCAACCGCATGCACCGTTACCTTTGCAGTTCAATTGTTCCATCCAACTTACACTTGCTTTAATGCTAAGTATTTTTTTAATAGGTAAGCCTTGATTGTCCTTGATGTAATAACACATGTATAACAAATGTCTTCTTTTGTGTAAGACATTCTGTTCATTAATGACTGATGATATTTCACTTCTCTTTCCTGCAGTGCCCTTTCTAGTTTATTCAGCTTGACAGGAAGAGGTGTATTACTTCTTATGATCAGGTTGAAGGTACTCGTTTAACTATAAATTGCTCCTTACATTTACCTTTCAGCCAACCCCAATTAACTCGGTATTAGAACTTGGTTGAGTTACGTATAAAATGTAATCCTTCGTTTCCAACTATATGACAATGACAATTAGTTAAACAAACTAAGATGGTCGGTAATCATGTATGAACGTGCAGTTTAGTTTTATGGAGTAGAGATGAGAGAGTTCTTAGAACGGTTAGCTTCTGCTTCTTTGGTGATATCTACACTTGTGAATCCAACCAAAAACTCAAAATGTGGATGCTTAGTAAGATCCTAAATGACTACTTTTTCTTATTTTCCACATCATTGCTATTTCAGATTTCAGCTTTCAGTCTAAATCTTGATTTGGAATTTGCTTTTTCTTTGAAACTAGTCCTTGGACTCTCGTTTTTCTTCCTATCAACTGGTAGGAGCAAAAGTACAGTGACCATTGGAACCAGACTTCAGCTGGTTGATACGATAGCCTCTACATTTTCACTTTTATGGTATACAAATCATAGAATGCAAATCCAAGTTCAATTTAGAAATAGTGAGAGCAAACTAGATAAAATTTATTGACCACCTTGTCATCTCCCGAGGGGTATCACCCTACTTTGAGATTGACATAAGCTCTACGAGTCTCAGTTGACTGAGTAGAAACACCCACCACATGTATTCAGTTTATATCAAATTCCTGATCTATGCTTAACGAGTGCTTTTCTTAAAACTATAAGTTCTGAAAACCTTACTGCATCATATCATGGCAACAAGTGGCATGGAAGTGGCATTCTTAGTATGGTCTCTATTGTGGGGATTGTGGCTGTGGGAATTTAGTAATTCTTGCGACAAATATCTTGCTAAAGAATTAAGCATTTGTGGATTCTTGTAAAACAAATGATGTTACCTACTTTCTCTTCCGTATGCAAACTCTCTCACGTAACAAAAACCCACATACCATGTTGGATTTTTGGAATCCTCACTTTGAGGGGTATCGGTTGGATGATGGATTGTGCAGAATCTATGAAATTTTTTACATTTTCTTGAACAAAATAATGAATTGTTTGACAAAATTCAGGGCTTCCTCAATACCATTATCTAAATCTGCAAGTACAAGGAAGCATGATTTGAACTTCAAAACTCAAAATGAATTTTGCTTGTTTCTCCTAAAAACTTGTATGTTAAAAGGTATACAATAGTTATGAAGTGGATCTCGTCTAACTTTTCTTGTACTTTTCTGTGCAGGAAGTGAATGATATCTGAAATGGGAGAAATTATATTGAATGATTGTAGTCTAAACAACACATTTGCCACAAATATGAATCATTCCGGTGCATGTGCAAGGAGGCTGCTAACAAATTACCAACATCTACCCAAAAATTTGGGATTAGGCTAGCCTAGCTTTGAGAAAACAGGGAGTGAAACAAGCAAATAGGAATAGAGTATTGTTTAGGTTGCATGCTCTTAGCCACTGAAAATGTATATGCATTCATGTAGTCTCATAACGTACTTCAAAACTACATGTAACCTCGGTTTGAATTGAACTTCAAACCTCACGCTAAAATTTGGGAGTGCAAATGAATCTAAATTGTAACAATGGAGCTTATTGTTATTTGCTTGCAGCCAATGCTTCCTTAGTAGTTTGTATACAACATTAGTTCTTCTATGTATCCAAATTCACTACTGGTCCTGAAGATCATTAATGTTGATCGATCAATCACGCATTATACCAGCAGCGTTTTTTTTTTTTTTTAAGGAAATAAAGCATGAACTGATGACATGAAATCAAATAAATTATTGGGTGATCAAAATCTCAAAACTATATGTGATGCTTATGTGATTGGAAGAAAAAAGATAAAGTACATGACAGGCATGGGCATATTTGAGGCCTTTCATATTACGTAGCAGAAAGAAATTTTGCATTTGGTAGACGATATAAATTAGGTCTGAAACTACCCGGGTTATCTCTCTGAAAGCTGATATCCATATCGACCTAAAAGCCTGTGCACTGGTTAGATGACCGGTATAATATCCAAACCCTGAAATGTACCTGGAACGTCATGAAAGCACCAGACTGTCCATTCTTTAGGGTTATAAGCTGCACTGTAGAACATTCATCTGCATCAGAAACAAGCAGGAAACTTAAAATATGATCTCTGTAATCGGTCTGCACATGATAGATCGTCACAACTCGAACACACTGAAGTTGCTGGATCTGAATGGCACTAACACAACCTGGAAACCATTCGGAGCCTTAGCAACATGAGTATTATATGGACCTTTTCCATTCTGCAGCAAACAGAGTTCTTCACATTCTGAAGTGACCAAATATTTGTAAAATGCATCGAGCATCTTGACATGGAATGATATTTCTCCTCAAAAGTCGACAAAAATCCTGTGATGACATCAAGATGGAAACAACTAAGGAATCTTGGATGAATATCAAGATAGATAATTAGTTACGCAGGTATTAGTTAATCTTCCCACCAAAACCTAACAAATTTCCAACACAGAAAATAAAGTATAGAACTTCAATTAATAGAAAAGAAAAGCTAAAAGAATATCAAAGCTAATAGATGTTCTTGAGTTCACAACACCATCTTAATCTTTGCTTTTCATGTAGATCTGTATTAAAAGGTGCAGCGTTCAAACTGAAAATGGGGATTGATCGCAGATTCGATATATCATAGGAAAACAATCAAAAAAAAATGACCGGAAGAATATACCAACATGTAATGATTTTTTTGGGAAAGAATATGTAACATAAAGGTAAAGTATTTTGAAGTAAATGAAATTAAGGTTTTAGAAGCAAGGTAAAGTTTATAATTTTATCTTGTTTGCGATGAATGAAAGGTAAATGGATGCATAAAATTTTCTCAACCTATCAATATGGAGAGTTGAGAACCGAAAGGAAGTAAAAGCTTCT
Organism: Dalechampia spathulata; assembly: GCA_948192965.1. Classification (NCBI taxonomy): domain Eukaryota; kingdom Viridiplantae; phylum Streptophyta; class Magnoliopsida; order Malpighiales; family Euphorbiaceae; genus Dalechampia; species Dalechampia spathulata. Next base: position 7,260 of record CANYBF010626476.1, read on the forward strand.
GTACAACCTTAACAAAACTTCAATCCAAAAGGAAGTAACTTTCCTACGTGCAAAGCCACAGCAGAACGAAGAAACTGAACAATGCAATCAAATATCAGAAAGAAAACAAAAAAAGAAACCTGCACTCGGATAAAAGGGAAGCTAGACTTGAATATTAAAACAGGAAGACCAACACGAACTAAAAGAAATAACACAGCAGATTCCTCCTCTGCCAAGGTGAGAAATGTTCAAATTAACAAGCAATATAAAGTCAAAAGAAACATGGGTCTAAGAGAAGATTTCCTACCTCCAAATAATGCCGTATTGCACAAAAACAAGCCATCATCTTTCAATTCCAACAATGCCTTCTCGCTTGATAACAAATTCACATGATGAATACGGCAAATGAGGAGCAAAGACAACATGAAGCCGCCTTTGACTTCCATCAACCGTGCCATTCTCATCTCTAGACAAAAAAAGCCTCGAATTCACACAATTGGCCCACGCTAAACCCAACGCTGGACAAACCCTCCTCCCAGATGAAAACAAGCTACGCAAATTACCAATCCTAGCACCATTTACTCCATCATCAGAACCCACAAAATCTACCACCTGATTACTCACTACAATAGCCAGATTGAACCTGCTTGCCAAAGCCTTTAACTTGCCAGAAATTTTGAAAAACAACGAAGATCTCCTCTTTAAATCAGATGGTGTATTCTCAAACTCGGACCTAAAAAGAGCTGCAACTGAATCAATCACAATTAACCTAACGGGCAGCTGAGTTTTTGAATTCACTAAAAAAGATTCTATCATTAGCATTATATCGAGCAGATGGTCAGCAGAATGTACACTTTGTACAAATATATTGTCACATGGGTTATTGCTGTTACGACCAAGACTATTATTATTGGTAAAAACTTGTGGGTATCGAGACTGAAACGACTGACAGAGTTGATGTAAACGGCGAAACGGAAAAGGGAATTCGGTGTGAAGATAAAGGGAGGAGGCGGAGAGGCCACCTAGAGCGGCTGGGAGCTGGGCGTTAAGGGAGAGTTGGAGGCAGATTTGGGTTTTGCCGGTGCCGCTTTCAGCTACTATTTCGGTTATTGAATTGGAAGGTATCCCACCGTTGAGACAACGGTCCAAAACGGGGCAACCGAAGGTGCATTTCTCGGCGAGGATTGGTCGGCAGAGGAGATTTTCAGGCGTCATCGATGAAAATTTGTTCCCCGAGTTTGAAAACGGAAGGGGGAAATGGCGCCAAAACAAATATCACCCAACCTCAACGCTAGATCCTTTTTCACAAATATATTTTTAGAAATTAATAAATAAATTGTTTGTTTATAATTAAGGATGGAAACTGATTAACAATATAAATAAATAAATATGAAAATAAAATTACAAGTGATCAATAATTAATTCTTAAAGTATAATTATTGTCTTATGTAATAAAAAATCTATAGGGATCTATATTGTATAAATAAATTTCTTAGTATATTTTTATAGAAATATTTAAAATTTATTAATAAAAAGTTCATACATCTATTAAAAATAATATAATTAATTTTTGAAAAGTAAGTTACAATTCAGAATTAAAATATTATATTTACAAAATTAATTTATATAATATAATATTTATTTTATTTGATTTTAAGCACGTTCCAATAAAGAGGTACAGGAGAAATCTGGAATGATAACGGTTACGTAGACAGCCCACCTTCAGAAAACTTGGGCCAAAAAAATCTACAACAAGAATTAGTATATTAGTTTTTATTAATTAATATAATTATTATTCTAATATTATATGATAATCAATATGTAATTATAATATCCTTTTATTAATCCATATGCATTATGATTAATAAATGTATAATTACATGTAATAAATTTTAAAATACAACATTTTCATGATATTTTTTTTTATGTTATTTTCAAAAATTTTCAGAAAAAATACATGATTATATAGCTGATCTATATATATAACTGAATAAAATTGGAATCATGGGAAAAAAAATTAAAAACCCAATTATGATAGAGATTAAGAAACTCATGAACGTGGATTAAGATCTAATCTCACAATGTCTTCTTCACCTGTGATAAAAATTCTAGATGCCCTTTTTTTCCTGGCATCGACTCCGAAACCTTTGGCAGGCTTCTTCTTTCTAGAAGCCAACTACTCTTCTACCGTTATTTAATACGTACAACCCAAAACTGTTAAATCATCTTCATCAAAGTCATCACCTCATTATCAAATATATTTTTCAACACATTAAATTACTCCGCTATTTATTCATGCTGGAAAATCCAAAAAAACCCCTTTATTTGAGATATTTAAGGTTTATCGACTTTATTTGTATATAGAAATATAGATTATATGTAGATAGATAAATTTTATTTCTAAATATATATTATATGATAATTATATTTAAAATAAAAAAAGAATGTATATTATATTTTGAAGAATATAAGAAATTGAGAAAATATCATAAAAGTATATCTTTTCTATTGAGTGTTATGCTTCGTTGATTATGATTTCTGAAAATAAAGATTGATAATTTAACTAATTCAAAATTAAAATGATGATTATCGATGATATATTTTATTTAATTCTTTTTATTATTAATGAATAGATAAATAATAGTTAATTATTTTTTGAAATCGTTTTTTAAAAATAAAAAATAGAAATAAAACGAAGATAGGATTTTTTTTGTTGTTTATGTGGATATATAATTGCCTTGTACCAATGATTTTCTTAAGATAGGAAACACATTTCAAACTTTTTCTTCTTTTTTATTTTCTTTCCACAACAATGGGAGAGTTCTCTGATCGCCACCGCCATTATCAACCAGAAGAGGAAGATGAGGAAGCGCTTTCTCTCTGCGATCTTCAATTAGAAGACGGTAATGAGGTTTCAGAAATGGGTACAGCCCACAGTCGAAGAACTTCATCGTCATCCTCATCGTCAGAGCCACCAGAATTTTTCGAGTTTTTCAGCAACTTCACAGCTTCCGAGATGTGCTCAGCTGAAGATATCATCTTCTGCGGTAAGTTAATACCCTTTAAAGACCATTCTCCGGCGCTTCACTCTCGTCGTCTTGACAAACGCAATATGCCACCTCGCCGGCGATCGGAGTCTTTATCTGGGTTACGCTTAAACTCCTCTTCTGTTGCTTATTCGATTGGTAATATCGACGATGGTAATAAACTCATGATGAGGAACAGCCGGTCGCTTGATTATCGTAAAAGTGAAAGGCTTTCTAGCTCTAAAACATCACCAGAAACAGATAAATCTGTTGAGAGAAACAATTCCAAGAGAAGTAGAGGAAAATGCGATCAAATGACTCAAAGAACAGTGGCTAAGCCTAGATGGTACCTGTTGATGTTTGGAGTAGTGAGGCCACCGACGGAGATGGAGCTCAAAGATATTAAAAGCCGGCAAATTCGAAGAAATAATACAACAGCCACGTTACCGCCATCTGTGGCGGATTCAGTCAAGAAACCTCCGGTTGGTAAGGGTTCTTGTAAGCTAATTAATGTATTGAGCTGTAAAGATCCTACTAGTGTTGCTGTAACGACGTCGCTTCGAATGCCCCCAGCATGAGGAGATAAGTTGGCTGAGTTGGAGATGTCACCTGACGTGGACCTCCACGTATATTGAAGAGATTTACCTAGTCCCTATTTACTGTATAAAAAAAAAGTTATCATATTAAAAGATTCTTTTTTGTACATTGAGTTTTTTTATTAAAAAAACCTTTTAAAATTTATTATAGAATAATAATTCGATGAAAGTATAAATTTATTGATAATTATCTAAATTTTTTATTGAAATATTTTTTTTAAAAATATAAGTGAAATAAAAAATTAATTTTGAAAATAATTATGGCTTTACGTGGAAGGGATGGTAGGGAGGGAACATGGAAAATAGCAGTAATCGATGGTAATTATTTGTTTTTAATGGATTGATTAGGTGGCAGTGCATGGTGTAGTAATCAATGATGATCACGAGACTCTTCCCACTGAATTTCTAAGTTTTTTTATTATTTTGTTTGTTTAAAATTATTATATCCAGTTGTTTGATTTACCGTATCTATATCTTGAATGTAAATATTTAATAAATATTGATACTTAATTTAAAATATTCATAAATTTAATAAAAATATTTAATATATAAATATTATAAATAAGATATTTTTGAAATATTAATTTTTAGATAATTTAAAATATATTATTTATATTATATTATTTTTTATATATTTTTTATTTTATAAATTAAATTAAATATTTAGTTTTAAATTACTTTAACCAAACCATTTATTTTATTTCATAAGTTAATTTTATGTAGGATTTTAAACCAATCTTTATTGCAATGACCACATAAAAATATCATCTACCAATATAATTTTTATCAAAATTTATAAATTATATTAAAATTTTTATTATTTATTATAATATTACTAATTAATCAAATATTGATTTAAATGAAAGGAATCTAGATTTCATAAAATTTATAAATTATATGAAATTTAAGTTTGTAATTTTAAAATCAATGAAATTTCAAAATTTCTGATTTTGTTTAAAACACAAAATCTACAGATTTTAATGGTATTCTTATAATAAAATTAAATAACTCACATTTTCTCATGAATAAAACATAATAGAATTTGAAAAATCCACCTCCATCAAAATAAGAAATTTCATATTTATAAAATAATTTCACATTATAAGGGATTATTATTTTTTTACAATCAAATTATAAACTTTTATAAATTTATAAAATATTTAAATTTATTTATTCAAATTATTTCAAACCAAACCATATATTATCTCTTCATCCGATAAAAATACCTTTAGAATTCATATCATGTGATATTAATTAGAGTATTATAATATGTACATACTTACTTATATATATAACTACTTTTTGGAGAATTTGAATCATTCATTTCAATTAATGATAATTCATACAATGAACTTTTCTACTATATATTACTTCATTTTTAATTAAATGATGAAAGAACTTGTTGCTGCTTTTAAAAAGTATTCAAATTAAAATAAATTGCTTTTGTGTGCAATTATTCTTTGTAAAATTTGAAATAAATAAAAAAATTAAGATAAAACTAACATCCCATAACCAAAATAAACAAAGATAAAATCATGAATATCATTAATTTAAAAAAAAAATTACAATGCAATATTTAAAATACGATAATATAAAAATAATCGTATATAAATTAAAAAAAAGATGAAATAAATAATTTTTTGATCAAATAAGATTATGAATAAGTGTAATGTGAGTGATGTTTTTATTATTATCCCTGATAGTTGCATGATGATTAATTGTTGCTTATATGCTAAGCAATAAAAAGAGTAGTGTTAGAGTGGCCTCGCCATGCCTACCCCTTTAGTCTTTACAAGTCAATGTCATTTTTACCCTTTTAAGTTACAGCACAGTAAAACTATTATTTACCATGATTAAGTTAGAAGTACGTACTTTGTTCGTTCTTAATTATCGATTTTGAAAAATTTTCTATCATAAATAATTATTCCTTTAAAATTATATACGATAAATTCATAAATAATTATTCCTTTAAAATTAAAAGGAATAAAGAGAATAATTAATAATAATAAAATATTACATAATACAAGAAAAAAATTATATTTATACTTGATTAATTATTTCTTTTTAATCCTAGTTATATTTGATTGTTGATGTCTTAGATGGATTATGGATTATAAATCTAAATAGATAAGAATATGATCAATATGTATATATACATATTATTTTCTGTGATATAATTTAAGCAGTGTGAATGATTTTAATATGGGTGTCTAACAAATGGTTGGAAAATCTTAAACTTCATTTATTAAAGAAGACAAATAAAGGGAATAAGCATTATAAATATGCATAGATGAGTAAATTTATTATTAATTATTTTTATCAAATTATGAAACCTATCATTTAAAACAAGAAAAATAAGTTATGAAATATATTACTTCGTTTGAATTAAGATAATAATAATAATAATAATAATAAATAATTTCGTTCATCTCAAAAGGATTACTTCTATTTTGTTTGTCCCAAAATAATAATTTTACCTCATTTTTATTTTTTATATGATAATTAAATTCATTTTATTAACATAATTTTATGAATTTTGATACTAAAATTATATAATTAAATATGAAAAAATAATTATTATTGATTTTATTTAATTTAAATAATTATTTTAGAAGGAAAATAATATATTAGGAATGCAAAAGCCATAATATGATAGCTTTGATGGGTATAATTAGAGTGTAATCATTTCTTAATTGCCATGCGAAATTAATGCCTTTTGATTAATGATGAAGCAAAGGTTGGAAAATGTGTTCCATTTTCCAAGTCATTGTTTGTCTTTTCTAATCATCATTAATATATGAATTTTTTAAAGGGAAATTTTCGAAATTCCCACCGAGTGTATTGGTTTTTTTAAGTTTACCAACTGTTTTCTTTTTTTACAAAAATACCAACTTTTATAATATTAATTTATCATGATAAATTGGAAAATATCAAAAGATAATCTCATGAGATTTTCTAAAATCAAATAATTTTCTTATCAAACACAACTACCTATCATCATTTAAAAACACAAAAAATATCAAACAAAACTCTCATTAAACATACGCACAAACACTCAGCCTCCACAAAAAACCCGAACTTCCATAAAAACACAGGAAATCCAATGAAACAGTAGCTAATCAAAGAAGAAACCTCCAAACAGCTTATCCAAGAAACCTGCAACAGTTATTATAAGAGACAGCTCCAAGGCAAAGAAGACAGCAGCAATACAGCAAAGAA
>CANYBF010626622.1:0-25079 GCA_948192965.1 Dalechampia spathulata
TAATCATACATCAAATCTTACAAACTATAGCATGGACATAAATCATCAACACACATACAAACACCTTAAACCCTAAACTCACGTCTATACGAGACGTATACTTATACGTACACTCCTAGGGTCTATAGTGGATGTAACAAATGTTATTGAATAATATAATTTAGCAAAATAGTGTTTTGATTAAATCAAAACACTAATCACTATCTAAACCACTATTGTTGAACATAACCTTAGATTGATTGATATTAATCTAGATCATAATTATATTAAATCATCAAAATTAATTACTTTAAATGCAAAAATTTACCTATATATATGTTTTTTATTGAAATATTTTAATCTTGTAATATACATCTTTTAAATCAATATATATGAGTTTAGAGAAAAGTTTTCATAGTTTCTAATGATTATATATTAAAAAAGAAACATTTATGATCACTTCAAGACTATAACCTAAATATATAATAACTTATATTTTTATTTCTAATTTAACCTTTCATATTGAAAATTATATTAGAGTATCTAGATATATTATTTTCTTATATATACAACTCTATAAAATAATCCAACAATTTCCCACATAAACTATATATGCACATGTAACCTTATAATAATACATTACCTTACACCTTATAAGCTTAAACTATTATAATCATAATATGAATTTTTTTTTAACAATCTTGTCATTGTCATAATAATATAGGATGAATACAATTTTCATAACATTTATCATAACTAAATTTATCCAAGATCATTTATATCAACATAATTAAATAATATAGATCAAATATGGATGCGAGACATAAAAATTTCATGTAATATGATTTGAACATACCTATTTCTAATTGATTAGTCTTAAATTTTAACGAGATCAATTTTTATCAAAAATATAATGTAATTAAAGCAATGAAAACTATATTTTATAACACAAATCCCAAAATATCCATAAATAAAGATACAAATATTTCAAAACCTAAAATTCAAATATATATTTGACAAAAAAAATTAGCTTATGATAATAATAAGGATAAAATGTAAATTCATGTTTTGTAGGATATTATGAACTTTTAAGTTTCATCTCTTATCCTTCATTTAATGAAAGGAAATAATGGAGTTAATGTCATATCACTAAATTGCATTATTTATTTCAAATATTAAACTTTAGTTTATTTTAATTATCAAATTTTAATTTTATTTCACATAAAAATTATTTTAGGAAATTTTCAATGGATCATTGAGTTCTTTTCCCTAATTTCAAATGTGATAATCTACTTTTATTTAAATTTTTGAATATAATTAATCAAAAATTAATTTTAGTACTAAAATTTTAAAATTTTTGATTGAAATTAGAAAAATATAAAAACTTTTATTGATTTTACTTATTAGATTATTATTAAATAATATATAATAATTTATATCAAAAAATATTTTAACATTTAACTTCAAAAATATATTTTGGTGAGTGGTTGTTCTCTCACCATCTTTTAAAAATACTTTATAAATAAATGAAAAAGTTAATGACCCGTGTGAAATAAAAATGATATGAATACTTTAAAAATATTTTCTCTGTTGTAGTTATGTGAGCAAAATTTTAACAAATTTCTTTATGTAACCTTCTTCTGAATCAAAATCTAAGTTTGACAATTAAAATTAAAAAAATATAAAATTTACTACCATTTTGAAATAAATTGTAAATTCAATTGCCTTTTATACTATTAACATAAAATGAAAAGGTATAGAATTAACTAAAAATCCTATACTTCCATTAAGTATGTAAATAATTGCACATAATTATCAAAAATATTAGAAAAACTTAATTTTAAACAAAAAAAAAATCTTAGCAATTCATTATATTACTTTTTATTAAATTTAAATACTTTTTTCATTTATTAATACTACTTTTATAATACATAAAAAAATTAAGTAAAATTATTTTTAATAATATTTAAAATTTTGGAATACACTACTTGATTTATATCAAATTAAAAAATAAAATAAATCATTTGATTTGAAATTGAAAGGATAATACTTTATTTCTTTTGAATTATATTCTTTTCATTTTTACAAATTTCTTTGGTATCAAACATAATGTTAAAAAATAAACTAACTAAACCATGTATCCAAAACAAAATTGAAATTTTTTTTCTTCTACTTCAATAAATTTATAGTTTAAAATTTTTGATAAATTCCAAAAAATATACCTTTTAATTAATTGATGAATATCATAATGGATCTAATAGAAGAATTTACAAAATATAAATATTTAGAATGACCTAGGTATATGATCGTGGTGTAATCTTTAATTCTTAAGTTAATATTAGATATAAGAGTGAAATCCCAAGTATGGAGGCAACACAATAATAAAAAAGAGTTGAAGAGAGGGAAAAATGGAACATAAGAAATTTATAATGGTTCAGCCAACAAATGCCTACATCCACTTACCTAAATAAATAACTTAGGTTTCCACTAAATCAATAAACAAATACAACAAAGAATTCTTCAACAAGAATTCAATCCTAATTGTTTTCCCAAGGCTTATACTTAAACCCTTACAACAAGTGTTTTTCTAAGGCTCACACTAAACCTCACTCTAATCACAATCCCTTCCTATCTCTTAAAACATAACCCAAGAGAAAGACAATAAGGATTAGAAACTCAGAAATCCTTTTAAAAGGATTTACAACTCAAGAAATCAAGAAATACTCAAGAATACATCAAAATGTATTTAACAAATAAAATAATGATTGTAGATTGATTTCCTACCTTCAATAAGGTTAATCTACACTTATTGATTGAGCATCAAAACGTCATATTTTATGCCCACAAATAGCCCATCATAACATAGTTTAGCTGTTAGAATGGTTGACTTGTGTACATTTTGTATTTTACAGGTCAAAACGGGGAGTTTTAGAAAAATGTGCTTAAATGGGAGATTTTAAAGCTTATTTTTATTTTGGAGTTTCGGGACATTGTTTGTGGGCATAAGACTGGCCGAAATAACTTGATAAAGCTATGTTTTGGAGAGTTGAAAGAAGAAGAAGTTGAGACAAACTCAATCTCCTACGAGCTTAATGTTGATAAGGCTTGGGGGCATAAGAGACACCAAAACGACATCACTTGGCCAATTTTTAAGAGTTGGACGAAGACGAGTTTTGCTTAGACTTAAACTCCTATAGCTAGACTAGAAAGTGATTAGGAAGCATTCAAACTCTTTTATCTAAAGATTAGGATTAATAATTATTTATTTTTATTAAGTTTAATTATTTTATTTTCCTTCTATAAATAGGAAGGTGTTCTTATGTAGAAAGAGTTTCCAAATTTTGGTTCTGAATATTATTGCTAGTTTTAGTTTGGTTTTATCATTTTGTTCTTTTTATTTTAATTCTAGTTTTATTTTATTTTCATTTATTTTTAATTTTTATTTGCCAATGATGCAAGGCTAGGCGATTTATTTTTCTCAATTGGAAGCAATTCAAGTTAATCATTAATGATTATGTGAGATCTAAATAATCCTAATTCCATTAGCAAAGCACTATTATCTTTAACTCTGAATCTCATAGAACCATTGCTGTTGTTAATGCATGTAAATAAGGTCTGTTGCATGTCTCTAAGTTCTTACATATAGCTAAGTGGGTTGTTTGATACGGAAAAGTCACTCGACTTGCTGGAGTGGTAAAGCAAGATGCTATCCTTATTACAACATGCAGTAGTACTTCTTGTGGGTTAAATGATCTATTTTGAACATGAGGGATGCTAGGTCACAACTGTTAACTAGAGTCGAGTCTTCTTAATTCCTAATGCAATTTCGGGATGACTTGTGAGAATATATTTCCACTTTATCTATCTTGGGATTAGAGGCATTTCATAGAGCTTGTTTCATGACATCTTACAAATAAGGGAAGATTAGGGCATGCGAGACTTGCTTGGTAAACTATAATTGGTTTAGTGCCATTATTGCCTTTAGACTATTAATGAATCAATGATCATATTTGGTTAATGAATACTTGATGCTTTTAGTTAGGAGAATTACTTTTTATTGATTTTCTCCAATTTATTTTATTTCTTTCTTCATTTGCCTAATTACTTTCTAGTTCACTTTGTTTATTTTAAACACAAAGAATTAAGGAAGTTGAAATCGTCTCTGTGGGATTCAACTTTACTTCCACTACTATAAAATCATAGTTCCTACGTGCAGGTAGTAAGGAATTAATTTGACAAAAGTGACAACCGATCAAATTTTGGCACTGTTACCGGGGATGGTAACTAATATTTCTTAATTCTTTGTTTATGACTCAAACTTTTGCAGGTAATCTTAGCTTTGATAAAGAAATTGAAAAAATTGCAAAAAGATTGAGAAAAGAGGTGAAACTCAAAAAATCTACCTTAATCTCGGAGAGTTCTTGCACCCTTGAAGAAACAGCCAGTGACAACTGTGATAGCAAGAGCTATAACGAAGCTGTTATGGCCATAAACAATGAACGGACTCTCAGACAAATGGCCGCTGTGCCCATAGACCAGTCCCCACTTTGTATCACTTATAAGGACATAACAAGAACCCTTGAACTTAAATCTGGACTCATACAGCTACCACCAACTTTTAAGGGCCTGGAGAATGAAGACCCATATAAACACCTGAAAGAATTTTATATTGTTTGTACAGGGATGAAGCAACAAGGTGTAAACCTTGAACACATTAAATTTAGAGATTTTCCCTTTTCTCTTGCAGATGCTGCTAAAGATTGACTCCATTACATGCCCTCAGGAACTATCATAACATGGAATGAGATGGCGGGATTATTCTTGAATAAATTTTTCCCAGCCAAAAGAGCTACCCAGATCAGGCAAGATATATGTTCCATTCAGCAGAAAGACATGGAGAATCTTCATGACTATTAGGAACATTTCAAACAAATGTTCACGTCATGCCCACAACACGGCATCACAGAGCAGAACCTGATGCAATACTCTTACGAGGGATTATTACCAATAGAAAGGAAGATGATGGATGCTGCGAATGGTGGAGCTATAGTGAAGAAGACACCTTAGGAAGCTTGAAATCTGATTGACATAATGGCTGCCAATACCCAATCTTTTAGCACCAAAAGAGAGCAGCCTATAAAAGTTCATGAGGTAAGTATTTCAAGCCTTGAAAACTAAATTAAATAGCTCACATATGTTATGTAGGAACTTGCAACTAATATAAAGCCAACAAGAGCTTATGGAATCTGTACTCAAATATATCATGCGACTGAACAATGCCCTCTAATTCAAGAGGAAGGAACGAAAGAATAATCAAGTGCTGTTGGAGGATTTCTAGGACCACCCCAAAGGAAATATGACCCATTTTTTAAGATATACAACCTAGGTTGGAAAGATCATCCCAACCTGCATTATAGCAACCAACAGTCAAATTTCGAGTAGAAATCAAACCAACGAAAACCTTCAGGTATGTCTCTGGAAGATGTGGTAAAAAGCTTGGCAACTAATATTCATGCTTTTCAATAGGATGTTCAGCAATTTCAGCAAAATGTGACTCAATTTTAGTAAAATACGAAGACCAGAATGAAGAATTTAGAAAACCAAGTATCTTAGATTGCTACAGTCATAGGCAGAAGTTAGCCTTAGAGAAAGTGTCAATGTTATGATATTGAGGAGTGGCCGAACACTTCCTGAAATTGCTGGAAAGAAACCAAAATCCCATGAAGAGAAGGAGCTGGAAATCGAAAATAGAAAAGTGGGAGAGAAGCAGAGCAAGAGGAGAAAGCCAAAGACCATGAGAAGGCAATCTATCCTGTGCTAAATCACTGCTCATTTCATGAGTGATTGGAGAAGACCAAACGAGAAAGGGAGCAAAAGGAGATTCTAGAGACCTTCCATAAAGTACAGGTCAATATTCCATTGCTTAAGGCCATAGGACAGGTACCCAGGTATGCCAAATTTCTCAAAGACTTGTGTATGAATAAATGAAAATTAATTGGTTTCCAATAGGTGAATATGAGTGAAACTGTTTTAGCAGTAATTCAAAGGAAAGTGCCACTAAAATGCAAAGATAAAGGAGTTTTCACAATTCCTATTATGATCGGTGATATAGGCATAAGACATGCCATGCGCAATTTAGGAGCATCAATTAACATTATGCCCATAAGTGTGTATGAATCTTTGAATGTAGGTCCATTGAAGGAAATAAGTGTTGTGATTCAATTGATGGATAAGTCAACCATATACCCAATTGGTGTTTTGGAGGATGTGCTTGTGAAAGTTAATGAATTAATTTTTCCTACAGATTTTTATGATGTGCAGATGGATAGCAAAACTTCCTTAAAGTCATCTAATCTGTTGTTAGGAAGACCTTTCCTGAGAACTGCTCGAACAAAGATTGATGTCCATGAAGGGACATTGACCATGGAATTTAATGGAGAGGTGATAAAATTCAACATGTATGATGCTATGAAGTACCCTCCTGAAGTCTTCAACGCTTATGCTGTTGGCATAATTAAGCCATGTGTACAGTAAGTATTTGAATTATATGAAGAAGATGAACTTGAAATAGCACTCAACAACGCTAAAAATTATAAGGAGATGTTATCGTTGAAAGATGAAGTGATGCAGGCCATTGATGTTGAATGGAGAGCCTAAGATTGAATGAAATTTTGATTCGAATAATCCTTATATTAAATTGATTTGTTCAACCTTGCGGACACCTGAATTAAAGCTTAAGCCACTTCCAAGTCATTTGAAGTATGCCTTCCTTGGGAAAGGAGAGATACTGTCCATGATCATCTTCAACAAATTGAGTGAAGAAGAGGAGAATGTCTTAGTTGGAGTTCTTAAAAAATTCAAGGAAGCAATTGGCTCGACTATAGCTGACATTAAGGGCATAAGCCCATCCACTTGCATGCACAGGATTTTGCTAGAGCATGATAAAAAGTTAGTTAGAGATGCCCAATGTAGACTAAACCCAGCCATGATGGAGGTAATGAAGAAGGAGATCCTAATGTTGCAAGACGTAGGAATGATATACCCGATTTTTTACAGCCAATGGGTCAGCCCAGTGCATGTTGTGCCCAAAAAGACAGGCATAACAGTAGTTCATAATGAGGAAGGAGAAATGGTTCCCACTCGTGTTCAAAATGGGTGGAGGGTTTGTATTGACTACAGGAAATTAAATTTAACAACTCATAAAGATCATTTTCCCTACCATTTATTGATAAAATGTTGGAGCGTTTGGTAGGTCAAACTCATTATTATTGCCTTGATGGTTACATGGGTTTTTACCAAATACTCGTTGCTCCAAAAGACCAGGAAAAGATGACATTCACATATCCATTTGGAACCTTTGCGTTCAACAGGATGCCATTTGGGCTGTGTAACGCACCTATAACCTTCCAACGTTGCATGGTGAGCATTTTTTTAGATTTTATGGAAAACATTTTTGAGGTATTCATGGATGTTTTTACTGTTTATGGTAATTCATTTAATGAATGTTTAGATAATTTAGCTAGAGTTTTACAGTGTTACATTGAGAAGAATATGATTCTCAATTATGAGAAATGCCATTTTATGGTTGAGTAAGGTTTGATATTGGGCCATATGGTTTTGAAAAGAGGCATTGAAGTTGATCGAGCAAAAATTAATATAATTAAATCTTTGCCTTACCCCGCTACTTTACGGGAGATTCATTCTTTTCTTGGACATGCAGGTTTCTACAGGAGGTTCGTGAAGGATTTCTCCAAAGTAGTGCAACCCTTGTGTAAATTATTGTAAAAAGATGTTGAATTTAATTTTGATGAACCACGCAAGAAGGCTTTTGATCGACTGATAGAGGCACTCATTTCAACACCCATTATGCAGCTGTTGAATTGGAGTTTACCACTCGAGATTATGTGTGACACAAGTAATTTTATGGTTGGGGCTATGCCTCCAAGATACTAGATGATGCTCAGCTTAATTATTCCATGATAGAAAAAGAGCTTTATACTGTAGTGTTTGCATTAGAGAAAATTTGATCATATTTATTGGAAACTAAAGTACTGATTTTTTCTGATCATGCAACTTTAAAATATTTGCTGAAAAAGAAGAAGGCTAAACCATGTTTAATTCGATGGATCCTTCTGCTTCAGGAATTTGATTTGGAGCTACGAGATAAGAAATGATGCAAGAATTTGGTTGCTGACAACTTGAGCAGATTACCCAACATTGAACCTGATGATTTCTTTAATGAATTCCCTAATGAGATTGTTTTAAGTGTAATTACAAAATCACCATGGTATATTGACATTGTTAATTTTTTATGTTCCAAGAGATTTCCCGATAAACTTACAAGGCATAAGAAGGACAGGATTAGGAATCAAGCGAAGCATTATGTTTGGGATGATCCGTACATATGAAGACATTGTGCTGACCAGGTCATTCACAGGTGCAATCCTGAGAATGAAATCTAGTCCATTTTACACTTCTGCTACAACAGTGCTTGTGGAGGCCATTATGGGCATAGGAAGACAGCCGTGAAAATGTTGGAATGTGGGTTGTATTAGCCTACTTTACATCGTGATGCCTATCAATTCTATAAATAATGTGTAGAGTGCCAGAAATCTAGAAGCTTGGGAAGAAGACATAGGATGCCCCAAAAAGGAATCCTTATTTATGAAATTTTTAATGTATGGGGTATGGACTTTATGGGACCCTTCCCACCATCATTTGGGAATGTTTACATTTTGGTGCTGTTAGATTATGTTTCAAAATGGGTTAAAGCTAAGGCCACAAAATCAAATGATGCCAAAACTGTGGTCAGCTTTATTAAATCCAATGTGTTTAATAAGTTTGGGGTTCTTAAAGCGTTCATTAATGATCAAGGGACCTACTTTTGCAATAAAGAAGTAGTTGTCTTATTTTGGAAGTATAGTGTTAATCATCATATGACCACAACATATCATTTGTAAGAGAATAGATAGGCTAAAGTTACAAATAGGGAGATTCAAGCCATTCTCAAAAAGACAGTCAGCCCTAATAGAAGAGACTAGAGCAAGCGCCTGGATGATGCCTTGTGGGCAAAGTGGATGACATATAAGACCCCATTGGGAATGTCACCCTTTCTGCTTGTGTATGGGAAACCATATCATATGCTCGTAGAGCTTGAACATCGTATATACTAGGTAGTGAAAAAGTCTAACATGTCTTTGGATGATATAAGAGTCCACAGGAAATTACAATTGCAGGAATAGGAGGAGATACAAACCAATGCTCATGACTATACGGGGAGCTACAAGGATAGGTCACAACAGCTCCATGATAGGAAAATTTGGCACAAATAATTTCATGTCGAGTAGAAGGTGTTGGTCTATAATTCTAGACTGAATCTGTTTCCAAGGAAGCTAAGGATGAAATGAATAGGACCTTTTGTGGTTGAAAAGATTTTTCCCCATGGTGCAGTCAAAATTTAGAGCCTTGATTCGAAAAAGCAATTTAAAGTTAATGGCCATCATCTCAAGCCATTCTATGAGGGATTTGACACTCATTCAATATGTGAGATCACGTT
Source organism: Dalechampia spathulata (assembly GCA_948192965.1). NCBI lineage: Eukaryota > Viridiplantae > Streptophyta > Magnoliopsida > Malpighiales > Euphorbiaceae > Dalechampia > Dalechampia spathulata. The sequence goes on from CANYBF010626622.1 coordinate 9,536, forward strand.
GACATCACCAACAGTCGAGTATAATAAACAGGAAGTTGAGCTGGGACTTTAAAAAACCAGAACTAATTTTCTATTTTTATTCATTTATTTTTCATTTTTAGGATGCGTTATGCCCATAAGGCTTCTCGTAAGTTCTCTTTTGTTTATTTGGTTTATGTTTTTGTTTTGTGTTATGCCCATAAGGCATCTCGTAGGTTTTTCTTTTTGGTTTACTTCAGTTAAAAGCATTTTTACCTTTCACTTAAGGGAGAATTTTACTGATGGGTTAAGTTGGTCTTTGTAGATTTATGAATTTACACGAAAAAGAATTTGACTTAAAATCAAATTGGGAAACTCAAGAGTTTTTGGGCATTAAGGATTTCATGTAAATTAAAACCCTTTTTCCTCTTTTATATTACCATGTACACTATTCCCATCTTTGACTTAATTTCATTTTCTTTTCCTCCCCCATTTTTCAGCTTAAGATTTCTTTCCACCATGGTGCACACAAGAGCCGCTTCGACAGGCAGTGGGTCAAAATCTAAGAAATGAAGAAGTGGTAAAGACCTAATTAAAGTGGAGGATGACGCGCCACTTATGAAGAGACCAAACCTATTCACGCCACCACCCAAACCCACCATGGACGCCAAAGTCATCGGCTTTAAAGTTTATATCGGAAGAAATCCATCGGCCGTACATCAGTTTCAAAAATCTTGGCTACCATTAAAAGTGGTTGATGATGGCATAGATGCATTGGGTGATAAACTTATTGATGCCATGACTACAGAATCTGAAGAACATCAAGAAGATGTGAGAGATAAAGAATCTAGCAGTTCAGCAAAGAACCAGTCGACAGGGCAAGAGGAAACAAAGTCCAGTAAAGAAGCCAAAAGTGAAGTCAAGGGTGCTGCTGCTGTGACATCCGAGGATATTATGCCCATAAAGGCCAGAGCAAAAAGGTTAAGAGGAACTCTTCCCCCTTCTCTGTCCAAAATGAATGGAATTTTAAAATTTTCTAAGGAAGACAGAGAGGTGTTCATCAAAATTATGAACTTATGAGTAGTGTAAGGTAAATCACTCGACCCTTCTGCCATTGAGAAGTTATAGTTACCCGTGCTTGAGCACATTAAAGAGACAGTATGGAAGAGGTATTTTTAGATCACGTGCCCAGTATTTTACGAGCTTGTTTATGAGTTTTATAGCACATACAAATTGGATAAGGAAAAGCTCGTGGGGTTGGACAACCCTGAAGTGATACAATTTTGGTTGATGGGTAATCATTTTCCTTCTTTATTGATGAATTTAATCTGACAATGGGATTCATTGATGAAATCACAGATGAATATGTTAAAGGATACTATGATTTACCAGAACAGTTGGATGCTGAAGTATTATGGGAATATTACGCACCCACATCAACCAGGAGATACAATCCCACCTATGCTAATAATTACTATCTTTGGGATAGTTCACTGACTTATTTGCACCGTCTAATCGCATATAGCCTATCTTACAGGAATGATTCACCTAGTATCGTAACTCGGGTAGAGCTATTTATGATGGATTGCATTGTGCATAAGAAGCCAATCAACCTTTGCTATTTTGTTGCTGCCCAGTTTAGAGTTGCATTTGCCAGTTCTAAGAGGCTGATACTTGGACCTCTCATCACCCATTTGGCCATCTAACTAAAGGTATTCGATCCTGCCAACCACAATTTACATAAGGTAGTAGATATGGTTCCTTTAGATGTTTTCATATTAGATAAGATGGGTTTATTGTAAAAGAAGGATGAAGTGCCTGGCTTTGAATTATGTAAACTGGGGCCAATTATGGCCATAAGAGAGAGAGTTTTTTAGAAGACCAAGATGGTCACAGGAGCTTCTCCTATGCCCATACCACCGCCCCCAATAGCAAGTCCCACCGATGCTGCTATTCTAAAAGAAATAAGTGCCCTTCATAAATGATCGATTGTCACTTCCATTAAATTACTTCCTTACAAGCCACACGTTGGAATTATGATTTTGTACTAGTGGAAGTAATGGTTGAATCCTACAGAGACGATTTCAACTCACTTAATTCTTTACGTTTAAAAATAAACGAGATCAATCGAAAAGTAATTAAAATAAATGAAGAAACAAATAAAATAAATTAGAGAAAATCAATAAAAAGTAATTCTCCCAACCGAAAGTATCAAGTATTCATTTATTGAATATGATCACTGATTCATTAATAGTCTAAAGGCAATATAGTACTAAGTCGATTATAGTTTACTGAGCAAGTCTCGTACGCCCCAATCTTCCCTTATTTGTAAGACGCCATGAAACAAGCTCTATGAAACGCATTTAATCTTAGGATAGGCAAGGTGAAAATAGATTCTCACAAGTCATCCCAAAATTGCATTAGAAATTAGGAAGACCCAACTCTAGTTAACAGTTGCAACCCAATATCCCTTGTGTTCAAACTAGATCCTCTAACCCATAAGAAGTACTACCACATGTCGTAATAAGGATAGCATCTTACTTTACCACTTCAGCAAGTTGAGTGACTTTTCCATATCAAATAACCCACTTAGCTATATGCTAGAACTTAGAAACATGCAACATGCCTTCTTTACATGTACTAAGAACAACAATGGTTCCATACGATTCAGAGTTAAAGATAATAGTGCTTTGCTAATGGAATTAGGATCATTTAGATCTCACATAATCATTAACGAATAACTTGAATTGCTTCCAATTGGGAAAAAAAATCGCTTAGCCTTGCATCATTGATGAAATAAACATAAGATAAAAATAAAAGAAATAAAAATTGGAATTAATTAAGAATAATAAAATCGAACTAAAACCAATATTCCAAACTAAAAGTTATGAACCTCTTCTACATAGGAACACTTTCCTATTTATAGAAGGCAAAATAAAATAATAAAACTAATAAAAATAAGTAATTACTAATCCTAATCTTTAGATAAAAGAGTTTGAATTTTTACTAATCACTTTTTCGTCCAACTCAAGGAGACTAAGTCGAAGTAAAACTTGTCCTCGTCCAATCTCCAAAACTGACAAAGTGTTGTTGTTTTGGTGTCTCTTGTGCCCGCAAGCCTCATCAAGTTCCAGCTCGCAGGAGTTTGAGTTCAACTCAGTTTCTTCTTCCTTCAGCTCTCCAAAACATAAATCTGACAGGTTGTTTTGCCTAGTCTTATGCCCGCAAGCGATGTCTCAAAACTCCAAAGTTCAAATAAGCTCTAAAATCTCCCATTTAAGCACGTTTTCTCAAAACTCACCATTTTGACCTGCAAAATTCAAAATGTACACAAGTTAACCATTCTAACAATAAAAATATGCTATAATGGGTGGTTTATGGGCATAAAACATGACATTTTGATGCTCGATCAAATACCCCCACACTTATCCAATGCTTGCCCTCAAGCATTCTTATGCCTATAAGATTATCTCACTTATGCCCACAACAGAACCATCCCTCAAACAAAACAGATAGCAAAATGAAATTAACAGCATTCCTTAATTTTTTTAGCAAGACCATTCATCAAGAAAATTTAATCATCCAGCAATTTTAACATAAATCCAAAGAGTCAACCATAAAAAATCATTGCTTTGCCATTTTTTTTTTCAAACTAAGTTCATAAGTAGTCGGTAAAAAGAACTTGTTTCATCTTACTAGGCTCCATTACTCAACTTGCATTCTCAACCATAAATTGCAAAATTCATAAGTCAGGAATTGTTCAATTCAAGATCATCAATGACCCAATTAAGGGGGATACTCTCCCTTTGCTAACAACTTCATTCACAAATCAGTTTAAGCAAAAACTAGGCCCGATCCACCTAGTTTCAATCGCAAAGGTATAAAATAAATTCTTATTTTAAATGTCATTATGTAAACTAAAAAAATAGCCTACAAGAGGGTAAATTTCTCTCTACATTGGCTGCTCCATACACAAGCCGCTTAAGGGGATATGAGTGTCGTACCACACACAACCGGCCAAATGTAGGTATTTAACACTTGTGTTCTTTTTCCTTCTAGTTTTTTCCTTTTTTTTTCTTTTTTTGATAAAATAGAATTGTTAGGCAAGGAATTTCAGCAAAACAAAAATAAGACTTCCAAATACCAACATAATTTTTATTCCAAGTAAAGCACAGTAACAACTTTTATAAGCAAACACTAAGGATTCAGTCAAGTTTGCTGAAAGTTTAAATGAACTATTAAAATAGAACATGCCAAGAAAAACTAGAAAACAACATTAATTCCATCAGCACAATGTTTTGAAAGAGGTTCGGTCAAATATAGGCATATGAGAACGATAAAACAGAACAAAATAAGGCATAGAACAAGGATAAATGTAGCAGCAATTTCCAAAAATTTTAATCAAGACCTGCCAATGGGTCGAAAACCTAAAAAATTTAACCACAAGCACACAACAACAATAAGTAGTAATAAAGAAACAATGCAGTAGAAAAATAGCAACCAAAACATCCCCCCTATACTTAAGATACATTGCCCCAATGTGAGCATAGCAGCATAAAAAACAGATAGTTGCAATGGATAAATGAAAAATAGGAAAGTTTAGAACATTGACTGGTGGGGAATTTATGCTGCGTATTGCACTCCTCACTGCTGTATTTCAAATGAATGGTGAAGCTTACCAATCTCTATATCAAGCTCGTCCAAGTAAAGAAGAATCTGTCGTATTAACTCCTCCAAAGTTACTGTCAATTTATCAATTTGCTTGTGGAGGGCACTGATTTCTTTTAGAATAGCAGCATCGGTGAGACCTGCTATTGGGGGTGGTGGTATGGGCACAGGAGAAGCTCCTGTGACCGTCTTAGTCTTCCTAAAAACTCTTTCTCTTATAGCCATAATTGGCTCTAGTATACAGAATTCAAAGCCAGGTGCTTCCTCTTTCTTTTGTAACAAACCCATCTCATCCAGCGTAAAAACATCCAAAGGGACCAAATCGACTGCCTTATGAAGATTATGGTGGGTAGAGTCAAATACCTGTAATTGGATGGCAAGATGGGTGATGAGATATCCAAGTATCAGCCTCTTAGAACTGGCAACAGTAGCTCTAAACTGGGCAGCAACAAGATAGCCAAGGTTGACTGGCTTCTTATGAATAATACAATCCAGCAGGAATAACTCTACTTGCATTACAATACCAGGTGAATCATTGTGACAAGACAGGCTATATACAATCAGATGGTGTAGATAGGTCAAAGAACTATCAAATAGGTAGTTATCTTTAATAGAGCCTGGATCGTATCTCTTAGTTGAGGCAGGTGCATAATGTTCCCAAAGTGCTTCAGCATCTAATTATTCTGGTAAATCACAGTATCCTTCAACATATTCATCTGTAACTTCATCAATGAACCCCATCGTCAGATTAAATTCATCAATTGAGAAAGAAAATGATTTACCCATTAATCAAAATTGTATGACTTCAGGGCTGTCCAATCCAATGAGCTTTTCCTTGTCCAATTTGTATGTGCTATAGAACTCATAGACAAGCTCATAAAATACTAGGCATCTAATCTAGAAATACCTCTCCCATACTGTCCCTCTGATATGTTCGAACACCGGTAGTTGCAACTTCTCAATGGTAGAAGGGTCAAGTGATTTACCTTGTACCACTCTCAAGTTCACAACTTTGACAAACATCTCTTTGTCTTCTTTAGAAAATTTTAAGTTTCCATTAAGCTTGGACAGAGGAGGGGGAAGAGTTCCTCTTAATCTTTTCACTCTCGCTCTTATAGGTATAACATCCTCAGATGTTACAGCAACAGCTCCCTTGACTTCACTTCCGGGTTCTTTACCCGACTCTGTTTCTTCTGACCTTGTCTACTGCTTCTGTGTTGGACTGCTGGACTCTTTGTCTCTATCATCTTCTTGATGTGCTTCTGATTCTGTGGTCATGGCTTTAATAAGTTTTTTTTTGCCCAAAGCATCAATACCATCATCTACCACTTTGGGTGGTAGCCAAGATTTCTGAAATTGATGTGCGGCTGGTGGGTTTCTTCCGGTATAAACCTTGAGGCCGGTGACTTTGGTGTCCATGATGGGCTTGGGAGGTGGCATGAATGGATTTGGTCTCTTCATGGGCGGCGCATCATCCTCCACTTCAATCGGGTTTTTGCCACCTTTGCATTTCTTTGATTTAGATCCACCGCCAGATGAAGCGGCTCTTATGTTCACCATGGTGGAAAGAAATCGTGAGCTGAAAATGTGGGAGGAAAAGAAAATGAAATTAGGTCAAAGCTAGGAAGAGTGTATATGGTAAAAAAGAAGAGGGAAAGAGTTTTAAGCGAAATAAATCCCTAATGCCCAAAACTCTTAAGTTTCCTACTTGTATTTTAAGTTAAATTCTTGTTCCCGCCTAACCAAAAAAATCTATAAAAATAAATTAACCCATCCGTGAAATTTTCCCTTAAGTGAAAGGTAAAACTCCTTTTAACTGAAGTAACTAAAAAGAAACAAATTACTACTTGCCAAATGCCTTATGGGCATAACACGTATTAAAAACGCAAAAGAAATATTTAAAAGAAAAGAAACTAAAGCTTACGAGACACCTTACAGGCATAACGCAATAAAAGAAAAATATAAGACAAACAAATGAAAACTGGTAAGATGCCTTATGGGCATAACGCGCATCCTAAAAATGGAAACAAAACAAATAAATAAAAATAGAAAAAACTAGTTCTGGTTTTTAAAGTCCCAGCTCGACTTCTTGCTCATTCTACTTGTCTGTAGGTGATGTCAACATGATCTCACATGTTGAATGAATGTTAAATCCCTCATAAAATGGCTTGAGATGATGGCCATTAACCTTAAACTGCTTTTTCAAATCAAGGCTCTGAATTTTGACTACACCATGGAGAAAAATATTTTGAACTATGAAAGGTCCTATCCATTTCATCTTTAATTTCCCTGGAAATAAATTCAGTCTAGAATTATAGAGCAACACTTTCTGCCCTACATGAAATTCTTTATGCCAAATCTTTCTATCATGGAGCTTCTGTGCCTTATCCTTGTAGCTCTCCATATGGTCATAAGCATTGGTACGTATCTCCTCAAATTCCTGTAATTGTAATTTCTTGTGGACTCTTGCATCATCCAAAGACATGTTAGATTGTTTCACCGCCTAGTATGTACGATGTTCAAGCTCTACGGGCATATGACATGGTTTCCCATACACAAGCCAAACGAGTGACATTCCCAGTGGGGTCTTATATGTCGTTCGGTATGCCCACAAGGCATCATCCAGTCGCTTGCTCTAGTCTCTCCGATTGGGGCTAACTATCTTTTTGATAATGGAATTGATCTCTTTATTTGTAACTTCAGCATGTCCATTCCCTTGCGGATGATATGCTGTGGTCATACGATGATTAACACCATACTTCCGAAACAAGGCAACTACTTCTTCATTGCAAAAGTGAGTCCCTTGATCACTAATGAATGCTTTAGGAACTCCAAACCTGCTAAACATAATGGATTTAATAAAGCTTACCATTATTTTGGCATAATTTGATTTTAAGGCCTTGGCTTCAACCCATTTTGAAACATAATCCATCAGTACTAAAATGTAAACATTCCCAAATGAAGGTGGGAAGGGTCCCATAAAATCCATACCCCAAACATCAAAAATTTCATAAATAAGGATTCCTTTTTTAGGAATCTCATGTCTTCTTCCCAAGCTTCCAGATTTCTGGCATTGTACACATTGTTTATAAAATTGGTAGGCCTCACGATGCAAGGTAGGCCAATACAGCCCACATTCTAGAACTTTCACGACTATCTTCTTATGCCCATAATGGCCTCTACAAGAACTACTGTGGCAAAAGTGTAAAATGGACTGGATTTCATTCTCAGGTATACACCTTTGAATGACCTGATCAACATAATGTTCCTAATCCTGTCTTTCTCATGCCTTGTAAGTTCATCGGGAAGTCGCCTGGTACATAAAAAATTGACAATGTCAGCATGCCAAGGTGATTTCATAATTACACTTAAAGCAATCTTATTAGGGAATTCATTAAAGAAATCATCAGGTTCAATGTTGGGCAATCTGCTTTAGTTGTCTGCAACCAAATTCTTGCATCATTTCTTATCTCGCAGTTCCAAATCAAATTCCTGAAGTAGAAGGATCCATCAGATTAAACGTGATTTGGCCTCCTTCCTTTTTAGCAGATATTTCAAGGCTGCATGATTAGAAAAAATTAGCACTTTAGTTCCCAATAAATATGATCAAAATTTCTCTAATGCAAACACTACAGCATAAAGCTCTTTTCCCATCGTAGAATAATTAAGTTGGGCATCATCTAATATCCTGAAGGCATAGCTGATCACATGAGGATCCCTCCTATTTTGCTGCCCAAGCACCGCACCACAGCAAAATTGCTGGCGTCACACATAATCTCGAATAGTAAATTCCATTTGAGTGGTTGCATAATGGGTGCTGAAATGAGTGCCTCCTTCAGTTGGTCAAAAGCTAACTTGCATGATTCATCAAAATTAAATTCGATATCTTTTTGCAACAATCTGCACAAGGGTTGCACTACTTTGGAGAAATCCTTCACGAACCTCCTATAGAAACTTGCATGGCAAAGAAAAGAATGAATCTCTCGCACAGTGGTGGGGTAAGGCAAAGATTTAATTATTTCAATTTTTGCTCGATCAACTTCAATGCCTCTTTTTGAAACCACATGACCCAATATCAAACCTTGTTCAACCATAAAATGACATTTCTCATAATTGAGAACCATATTCTTCTCAATGCAATGCTGCAAAACTCTAGCTAAATTATCTAAACATTCATTAAATGAATTACCATAAATAGTAAAATCATCCATGAACACTTCACTAATGTTTTCCATGAAATTTGAAAAAATGCCTATCATGTAACGTTGGAAGGTTGCGGGCGCGTTACATAGCCCGAATGGCATCCTGTTGAACGTGAAGGTTCCAAATGGAATGTGAATGTCTTATTTTCCTGGTCTTCTGGAGCAACAGGTATTTGGTAGAAACCCATGTAACCGTCAAGGCAATAATAGTGAGTCCAACCTGCTAAACGCTCCAACATCTGATCAATAAAAGGTAGGGAAAATGATCTTTACGAGTTGCTGAATTTAATTTCCTGTAGTTAATACAAACCCTCCACCCGTTTTGGACATGAGTGGGAACCATTTCTCCTTTCTCATTACGAACTACTATTATGCCTATCTTTTTGGGCATAACATGCACTGGATTGACCAATTGGCTGTCAGAAATTAGGTATATCATTCCTGCGTCTTACAGCCTTAGGATCTCCTTTTTCACTACCTCCATCATGGCTGGGTTTAGTCTACGTTGGGCATCTCAAACTGACTTTTTATCAGGCTCTAGCAAAATTCTGTGCATGCACGTGGATGGGCTTATGCCCTTAATATCAACTATAGTCCAGCCAATTGCTTCCTTGAATTTGTTAATAACTCCAACCAAGGCATTCTCCTCTTCTTCACTTAATTTGTTGGAGATGATCACGGGCAGTATCTCTCCTTTCCCAAGGAAGGCATACTTCAAATGGCTTGGAAATGGCTTAAGCTCCAATTCAGGTGCCTGCAAAGTTGAATGAATTAATTTAATGTAAGGATTATTCAAATCAAAATTTCATTCAATCTTAGGCTCTTCATTCAATTCATTAATGGCCTGCATTACTTCATCTTTCAAAAATAGCATCTCCTTATAATTTTCGGTATTGTTGAGTGCTATTCCAAGTTTATCTTCTTCATATATTTCAAAAACTTACTTTACGTATGACTTGATTATGCCCACAGCATAGGCACTGAAGACTTTTAGAGGGTACTTCATAGCATCATACATGTTGAATTTTATCACCTCTCCATCAAATTCCATGGTCAATGTCCCTTCATGGAAATCAATCTTTGTTCGAGCGATTCTCAGAAAAGGTCTTCCTAACAAAAGATCAGATGACTTTAGGGAAGTTTTACTATCCATCTGCACAATATAAAAATCTGCAGGAAAAATTAATTCATTAACTTTCAAAAGCATATCCTCCAAAACTCGGATTGGGTATATGGTTGACCTGTCCGCCAATTGAATCACAGCACCTGTCTTCTTCAATGGACCTACATTCAAATATTCATACACACTTACGGGCATAATGTTAATTGAGGCTCCTAAATCACACATGGCATGTCTTATGCCCATATCATTGATCATAATAGTGTGAAAACTCCTTTGTCTTTGCATTTTGGTGGCACCTTCCTCTGAATTACTGTCAAAATAGTTTCACTCATATTCACCTGTTGAAAGCTAATTAATTTACGTTTATTGGTGCACAGATCTTTAAGAAATTTGGTATACCTGGGTACCTGTCTTATGGCCTCAAGCAATGGAATATTGACTTGAACTTTGTGGAAGGTCTCTAGGATTTCCTTCTGCTCCTTTTTTTGTTTGGTCTTTTCCAATTGTTTAGGAAATGGGCAATGATTAATCATAGGCTAGATTGCCTTCTCATGTTCTTTCGCTTCCTCCTCTTGCTCTCCTTTCTCTCCTTCCTTGCTACCATCAATTTCCAGCTCCTTCTCCTCTTGAGCTTTTGGCTTTTTTCCAACTGCTTCAAGAAGTGTTCGACCACTCCTCAGTGTCACAGCATTGATACTGTCTCTGGGGTTAACTTTTGCCTATGATGAAAGTTTTCCTTGTGACTCAATTCTACTCAAAACTGTAGCCATCTGAGACATTTGATTCTCTATATTCTTTATCCTTGTGTCTGTATTTTGCTGATTTTGAGTCACAGTTTGCTGGAATTGCTGAACATCTTGTTGAAAAGCATGAACATTAGTTGCCAAATTTTTCACAACATCTTCTAGAGACATACCTAGAGGCTTTTGTTGGTTTGATTTCTACTGGAAATTTGACTGTTGATTGCCATAATGCAGGTTAGGATGGTCTCACCAACCTGGGTTGTACATCTTAGAAAATGGGTCATATTTCCTCTAGGGTGGTCCTGGAAATCCTCCAACAGCATTTGCTTGCTCCTTGGTTCCTTCCTCTTGAACTGAGGAACATTGATCAGTCGCATGATCTGTTTGGGTCTAGATTACACAAGCTCTTGCTGGTTTTATATTAGTCGTAAGTTCCTGCACAACAGATGTGAGCTATTTAATTTGATTTTCAAGGTTGGAAACATTTACCACATGGACCTTTCTAGGCTGTTCTCTTTCGGTGCTAAAATATTGGGCATTAGTAGCCATTATATTAATCAAATTATGAGCTTCTTGAGGTGTCTTATTCATTATAGCTCCTCCACTCGCATTATCCATCATCTTCCTTTCTATTGATAATAATCCCTCATAAAAGTATTATATCAGGTTTTGCTCTATGATCTCGTATTGTGGGCACGATGCATCAATTCTTTTAAAATGTTCTTAATAGTCATGAAGATTCTCCATGTCTTTCTGCTGAATGGAACATATATCTCGCCTGATTTAGGCAACTCTTTTGGCTGGGAAAAATTTATCCAGAAATAATCTGGCCATCTCATTCCATATTGTGACAGTTCCTGAGGGCATATAATAGAGCCAATCTTTGGCAGCATCTACAAAAGAAAAGGGAAAAGCTCTAAGTTTAATATGTTCGAAGTTTACACCTTACGGCTTCATACCTGTACAAATAATATAAAATTCTTTCAGGTGTTTGCATGGATCTTCATTCTCTAGGCCCTTGAAAGTTGGCAGTAGTTGTATGAGTCCAGATTTAAGTTCAAGGGGTCCTGTTATATCCTCATAAGTGATACAAAGTGGGGAATAGTCTATGGGCGCAGTGGCCATTTGTCTGAGAGTTTGTTCGTTGTTTATGGCCATAACAGCTTTGTTATAGCTCTCGCTATCAGAGTTGTCACTGGCTATTTCCTCATGGGCACAAGAACTCTTCGAGACTGAGGCAGATTTTCTAAGTTTCTTTTCTCAATATTTTTGCAGTCTTCTCAATTTCTTTGTCAAAGCTAAGATTACCTGCAGAAGATCAAGTCATAAACAAAGAATTAAGAAAATGTTAGTTACCGTCCCTGGCAATGGTGCCTAAATTTGATCGGTTGTCACTTCCTTTAAATTAATTCCTTACAAGCCACACGTTGGAATTATGATTTTGTAGCAGTGGAAGTAAGGGTCAAATCCCACAAAGACAGTTTCAACTCACTTAATTCTTTGCGTTTAAAAATAAATGAGATAAATCGAAAAAGTAATTAAAACAAACAAAGAAACAAATAAAATAAATTGGAGAAAATCAATAAAAAGTAATTCTCTCAAGTGAAAGCATCAAGTATTCATTTATTGAATATGATCACTAATTCATTAATAGTCTAAAGCCAATAATAACACTAAGTCGATTATAGTTTACCGAGCAAGTCTCGCATGCCCCAATCTTCCCTTATTTGTAAGACACCATGAAATAAGCTCTATGAAATGCCTCTAATCTTAGGATAGACAAGGTGGAAATAGATTCTCATAAGTCATCCCGAAATTGCATTAGGAATTAGGAAGACCCAACTCTAATTAACAATTGTAACCCAATATCCCTTGTGTTCAAACTAGATCCTCTAACCTACAAGAAGTACTACTGCATGTCGTAATAAGGATAACATCTTGCCTTACCACTTCAACAAGTCGAGTGACTTTTCTGTATTAAACAACCCACTTAGCTATATGCTAGAACTTAGAAACATGCAACAGGCCTTATTTACATGCATTAATAATAGCAATGGTTTTATGCGATTCAGAGTTAAAGATAATAGTGTTTTGCCAATGGAATTAAGATCATTTAGATCTTACATAATCATTAACGAATAACTTGAATTGCTTCCAATTAGGAAAAACAATCGCCTAGCCTTGCATCATTGGTGAAATAAACATAAGATAAAAATAAAAGAAATAAAAACTGGAATTAATTAAGAACAATAAAACCGAATTAAAACTAATATTCCAAACTAAAAGTTATGAACCCCCTCTACATAGGAACACTTTCATATTTAGAGAAGGTAATATAAAATAATAAAACTAATAAAAATAAATAATTACTAATCTTAATCTTCAGATAAAAGAGTTTGAATTGTTCATAATCACTTTTTCATCCAACTCAGGGAGATTAAGTTTAAGTAAAACTCATCCTCGTCCAATCTCCAAAATTGACCAAGTGTTGTCATTTTGGTGTCTTTTGTGCCCATAAGCCTCATCAACTTTCAGCTCGCAGGATTTTGAGTTCAACTCAACTTCTTCTTCCTTTAGCTCTCCAAAACGCAACTCTGACAGGTCGTTTTGCCTAGTCTTATGCTCGCAAGCGATGTCCCAAAACTCCAAAGTTCAAATAAGCTCTAGAATCTCCCATTTAAGCACGTTTTCTCAAAACTCACCATTTTGACTTGCAAAATAAAAAATGTACACAAGTCTAACGTTCTAACAATTAAACTATGCTATAATGGGTGGTTTGTGGGCATAAAACATGACATTTTGACACTAGATCAACAAGCAAATTGATAAATTGATAACAAGTTTAGAGGAGTCTATGCAATAGATTCTATTGCACTTGGATGAGCTTGATACAAATATTGGTGAGCTTTGCTACTCCTTTGAGATGCAACGATGAGAAGTGCAACATGTAACACAATTCCCTACCAGGCAATGTTCTAAATTTTTTGTATTTTTCATTTGTCCATTGCAACTGCCTGTTTTTGTGTTATTATGCCTACATTGGGACAATGTGTCTTAAGTGTGGGGTGATGTTTTGGTTGCTATTTTTTTTGTTGAATTGCTTCTCTGTTGCTGCTACATGCTTGTGGTTAGATTTTTCAAGTTTTTGGTCCTTTTGTAGGTCTTAATCAAAATTTTTACAAATTGCTGCCAATTGCTGTCACATTTATCCCTGTTCTATGCCTTATTTTATTCTGTTTTATATTTCTCATATGCTTGTATTTGACCGAACCTCTTCTAAAACTTTATGCTATTAGAATTGATGTTATTTTCTAGTTTTCTTTGCATGTTTTGTTTTGATGGTTTATTTAAACTTTCAGCAAAATTGACTGAGTCCTTAGTGTTTGCCTGCAAAAGTTGTTGTTACGCCTTGCTTGGAATAAAAATTATATTGGTATTTGGAAATCTTCTTTTATTTCACTGAAATCCCTTGCCTAATAGTTCAGTTATACCAGAAAAGAAAGAAAAAAAAAGAAAAATTAGAAAGAAAAGAGAAATAAAGTGTTAAATACCTACATTTGGCCGGTTGTGTGTGGTAAGGCACTCATAGCCCCTTAAGCGGCTTGCGTATGGAGTAGCCAATGTAGGAAGAACTTTACCCTTTTATAGGCCATTTTTCAGTTCATATAATGACACTTAAAACAAGAATTTTATTTTACACCTTTGCTGATTGGAACTAGGTGGATCGGGCCTAGTTTCCCTTTAAGCTGATTTGCAAATGGAGTCATTGGCAAAGGGAGAGCATACCCCTTTATTGGGCCATTTATGATCTCAAATTAAATAATTCTTGCCTTATAAATTTTTGTAATTTACTAGTTAAAAAATGCAGGTTGGGCAATTGATGCTTAGCAAATGAAGATTAGTTCTTTTTACCAACTATGTTATGAACTTAATTTGAATAAATTGGCAAGGCAATGATTTTTTATGGCTGACTCTTTGGATTTGTGTTGAAAATTGTTGGATGATTAAATTTGCTTGATAAGTGGTCTTGCTAGAAAAATTAGGGAATGGTGTTAATTTCGTTTTGCTATCTATTTTGTTTGAGGGATGGTTCCATTGTGGGCATAAGTGAGATAATCTTATAGGCATATGAATGCTTGAGGGCAAGCATTGGATAAGTGTGGGGGTATTTGATCGAGTGTTAAAACATCATGTTTTATGCCCATAAATAGCCCATTATAGCATAGTTCAGTTGTTAGAACAGTTGACTTGTGTATATTTTGTATCTTGCAGGTCAAAACAGGGAGTTTTAGAGAAACGTGCTTAAATAGGAGATTTTAAAGCTTATTTGGATTTTAGAGTTTTAGGATATTGCTTGCAAGCATAAGACTGGCCAAAACGACCTGATAAAGCTGTGTTTTGGAGAGCTGAAAGAAGAAGAAGTTGAGATAAACTCAAACTCCTACGATCTGAATGTTGATAAGGCTTGCGGGCATAAGAGACACCAAAACGACATCACTTGGTCAGTTTTAAAGAGTTGGACAAGGATGCGTTTTGCTGAGACTTAAACTCCTATAGCTAGACGAGAAAGTAATTAGGAAGCATTCAAACTCTTTTATCTGAAAATTAGGATTAGTAATTATTTATTTTTATTAAGTTTAATTATTTTATTTTCCTTCTATAAATAGGAAGGTGTTCCTATGTAGAAGGGGTTCCCAAATTTTGGTTCCTATGACACCCAAGCGGGTCACACGCTCCCGTAGAATGGTTAATGTATCCTACTCCCACACCAGAACACATTAAAACATCCTACAAGGGATCTATAGATTTTTTTTTCTTTTTATACAATTCATCTTATTATACATTAAACC
>CANYBF010626635.1:0-16637 GCA_948192965.1 Dalechampia spathulata
ACTGTTCCAATATCATGGACTTCAATATATAGTTTAATACTCCAAGTAAAACAAGTTCATTCAAAACATTATACTATATAATGAATAATGCCTTTATTAATAAAACGTATAGTACAAATACACATGATGCTCTAGAGCATACACTAACACATTAGGCTTAGAACGGGTCCCCATACGACGTCGCTTGATGTATCCCTGGCGGTGTTGGCACTGGCCTTCTTCTGGGGGCTGCTGTCTGTGTCGCGGGAGCATGTCCTCCTGGGTATGGGCCGGGTGTGACAGTCATAGTTATACATAATGAATCCTTAATGAAATTTGAGCTATTAAATTTAAGAATACTATCAATTTTAACATTTCTCATTTTAAAAAAGTCTTTTAAAAGCTCATTTTCTCTTCTCATATTATTATTTTATTAAATTAAATCAACATGTCTTTCTTTAATTACTCATTTAACAAACAAGTCTTTAAAACTTTATCAAAAGGATTTTCAAGTTCCTTTTTTGAAAGAGGTGAGAATATTCACTTTCTTTTGTAGACTTTCATTCTCTTTTATAAAAGTCAAGTTTTTAGTTTAAAAATTCTTAGCAACTAATTGTTTACATTTGAAAAAAGTAACTCCAAGTAACTTTTCTCATCATAAAATTTTTTTGAAGTATCCACCTTATTATGAGCTTTATCATCTTCAATAGTCATGAAATAAAGGTTCATAACTACCTCTTTATTGGAAGCTTCCTTGTATACGTTACTTTGAATGCTCTCCTTTGAAGTGCTTGGAAATTCTCAGTAACTTTGAATGCTCTCCTTTCTAAGTGCTTTAGAATTCTTTAATCTAGAATATTCATTCTTTATACAAGTCATTTTGTTATACTAATTACAAATCACTTGGTTTCTTCTTTAAATATCCTTCTTGTTATGATTATTCTTTGGTTCATTTTGATTTTTCATATTTCTCTCATATTTTTTCTTTTTCTTTAAAAGATTTTTCACTCTTCTTATGAGAATAACAACTTCATTTTCAATATCTTCATCACCAAGTCCTTAATCTAACTTGCTTCATTGATGGTATTAAAAGTAATATCTCTTCTTTTCTTTTCTTAAATTCCTTACCTCAAATTTATCTCATGCATAAGAAATCTACCCAAAAGAACATTTATTAAAATTATTAATAGATCATCATTAGCTTCCTCAAAATGTGTAACCTTTCCCTCTTAAATCTTCATAAGTAGAACTCTAAGAATTTTATTATTGATATATTCCATGGTATGTAATTTTCAAAGCTTTATCAACCTATTTAGTGATTACAATGAGGCAATCATTCATCTCTAAAATGCTCTCATTATGCCTCATAATGAATAACTTGCATTAATGAATTATAATTTGAATCTTCTTGGCTTTCACTTGATTAGTACTTCATTATAAGCTTTCAAAGCATCCCATATTTTTTTTATCAATATATAATGAGAAACTCTACCATACTCTTCTTTACTAATGACACAATATAACATATTCATTATCTTCTTATTCCTACCATTAGCCTTCTTGTCACCTTTTGTCACATCCGAACCCGGTGCAACATGCTCCCATAGAATAGTTAATAACCTCTTAAACAAGGAAAATCATTAACTACTCTATAAGGGATCTGTCTATACATTCTTATCTTTATATATATTGTTCTTAAAACATTTAAATTGCATACATCAAACATTTTCTGTCATATAGAAATAGCTATAGCTTGAATGATATCAATACCTAGTTTGCATTCTCAATACATCCCCAAACCATCATTCAATACATGTGTTATGTATCACCTTTAAACACAAAATCATAATATTGATAATGCATATAATAAAAGTATGTTACACAGTGTTACTGCCACTAAGGTTAACTTAAATAAGTTGCATAAGTATGTATACACAATGGAGTATGTTATACAAGTCCAGCCTGCATCTAAGATAGGGCTTTACAAAAGACCCGACCTTAGCCAACTGTAGATCAGCTACTTTGGTCGCTCCCCGACCAAACTAGGTCTTGCATTCATCAATTGACAAACGCTGAGTATAAAACTCAAAGGTGCTATAAAATGAATAAATGACATCAATTAAATCATATATAAACACCTGAAAAGGATAATAGTAATCCAATGAAGAATAGTATATCAATGGCATAACTTACTTTCTTTGCATTACTCTTCAGTTATTAAACACATACATAATTCAATACATCGTGATCATAATTTTCCATTCTTAATACATTATAACCTCATTTCCTCCATGAAATGTCATACAAAACATCATCGTAAGTAGATAATAATGTATGCTCTGAGAATGCAACCATGCTATGCACTCTTCCTCTATTTCTTTATATTTTTTATCTCATTATCAATTTTGTGCATATTTCCTTTTTGTACTGGGTCCCTGTAGGTACCGGTACTCATCTCCCGAAGGAGGCCATTTATCAATATAACTATAGGGTTCTAAGAACCTCATCTCCCGTAGGAGGCTATTTATCTGTGTGATTCCTTGAAGAAATCTATTAACTCTGTGACCCAGTATGTTTCTTTTTCTGTAACATCTCTTTTTCTTTCTTTTATCCACCTTATATCTTCTCTGTAATGTCATGAACATCTCTGCATGCTTGAATGTATGGATGTTTCATGACATGATGCATACATGATGCATTAATGATCACACTATGCTATACATAATATAACCCGTAACTTTATTATCCTAAGCAACCAAATAAATCATAACATGATAGAACCTTTTACTAGTTCATAACTGGAACAACATACTCATTTTAACATATGACCATCAGTTCAAGACCTGCGGTAAGGTCATGAAAAGGAAAGCACAAACCTGCAATGGACTTCCCCTTATCCAAACCCTTTGATGGTACTTGCAAATCTTCCTTCAAACCACCTATAACATTATAAAATATCCATACTTAATAAACGAAACCATTCATACAAAGATTCATAACACATTGCCTTCTTTCCAATCATCTTACAGGTAAGTCTATGACTTAGCAATCGTAAAGGATCCTTAAGATTGTTCCACTAATAGCCTACTTAAATATATATATATCTTTATATAATAAACATGTAATTTAAGGATAAAATTAGCAACATAAAAAGATTTCAATGCATACCAAGTTGTAGGTAAAATTTTATTTCTGTTTAACCACTTTTAAACATAAAACATTTTACATTCTAAGACCTTTTCTCATTGTACAAGACTTTTTCCTAACCAAATGACCTTAAAATTAAATTATTCTTAAACCATTAAAAACTAAACTTAAATATCTTTTCGACGATATATTAGACGCCCCAAAACTCATCCGATAAGGTCTCCAAACATTGTTGATAAAATCACTTAAAACCAGTCTTTAAAGTCTACACTAGTCGTGTAGAACTCGGCCCTTACCTAAAATACATGTTTTAGGATGCTTATGAGGTACACGAGTTATGGAGAGCTTACATGACTCATGTAAGACTCATCCTTCTCTAAAAACACCCGTTTTTCATCATTTGTCAGCACCCAAAACACCTCCAAATGGTTCCCCAATCATCCTAACCCATTACCATACCTTAAACATCATCAAAACACTTCTAAAAATTACTTAAAACATCAATTTATCATAATTTAAAGTTCAAACATCAATCAAATACAATTAATCACTCACAACACATTATAATCTTGCTCCTTCCATAACACCCAATAAATCAATTCAGTTTCTTTATACTCATTCCCTATCAATATCAAACTCAACTTAACATAGTCAAAAACTCAAATCATCTTCCACGAACCATGTCTTTGCTCCATAAAACCACAAGAAAATAACTCAAAAGAAAAGAAATATGTATATGACTTAAAGAAGAGAAACAACAAAATCTTCAATTGTCACTTACCCTTACCTGGATTTCAAACCCTTGCAGATCTGGTTTGTAAGAACAAAGGAATAAGAAAAAGAAAGGTTTTGGTGAGAAGAAGTGAAACCCGTTCTGTGGGTGTGAGGAAAGGAATAAAGGAACCAAAGTTGACTTTTCTATCTCCAAAATAAAAATACCTCTAACATTAATCAATCATAACAATACATTTTTCTTATTTATACATATACTTATGTATATAATATACATGCTTAATAAACCTTAAATCATCTCTTTCGTTTATTTATTAAAACTTTCAACTAACATATAAAGTACATATATCAAAGAATCACCCATTTCTTCATATATGTATTTCATATCATCATAGTAATTCCCTTTTTAAACATTCATTATAGACATTATAAAAATACATAACCCTTTTAATTAACTTTAAGATTATCATTTCATATCATTTTTCTCAAATTCATGCATTCCTCAATCATCCTCGATATCATGTGCCTAAAATAAATGCATATTAAAATGCTATGTAAATCAGGATGTGACACCTTTGGTATGTTCTTTAGTGTTTCTAATTAACAATCTATCTTCCATTTTAGTGGCGATTAATAATCTTTCTCAATCATGTTCAATAAATATGCACCATCAGTATCCAAATATGTTTTGATTTTATATTTCTAATAAGGATAGTTGGTTCCACCAAAGAAGGCAATCTAGTATAGGAATTACTCTCTTGAGCTTGAGTTGCTATTGAGTATTAGCTATAAAAATGTCAATTCTTATGAAGTAAAGCCCAAAGCTCTAATATCAAATGAAATTCTAATATGAAAAATCAAAAGAGGTGAATGGATGAAGCCATAAATGATAATAGAAGTATGAGAGTAAAGAAGAAAAGACCAAAACATAAAAAATTTACTAAGGATTCAATCAACAAATGTCTACATCTACTCATTTAAATAAATCATTTGAGTTTTCACTAATTAATTTTTTATTGCAATAAAGAAGTTTTTTTAATGGCTTAAGAACTAAATTCTAATATTTTCCTGAAGCTTGCGCTAAAAACCTCATAAATATGTTTTTCCTAGCTAGCACATAACATATACATAACCATAGTCCTCTTTTATCTCTAAAAATACAACTTAAGAGAAAAGGAAATATTGAAAACATAATAACCATTTATAAGGGAATTATAACATAAAAAAAAACATAAAACTCATATCATGAATGAGTTCTAAGAGGAAATAGAACCAATAGCCAAGCTTGGGGATTGAATTTGTACCTTTCATAAGGCCTATGACATTCAATTTATAGTATTTGCAAAAAAAAGAGACATTGAGAGTTCATTAAATATAAAACTATTTATTATTTTCCTTTTTTAGCTTATTTAAAGAAATAATTCTATAGATTGCATATGTCCTTATCATAAGTGGTATGCATAAGGTAACAATTTTTATGCTTGTATCATCATATGGTACACCTATATGAAGTGATACTATTCAAAATGAGTGAAAACGGATAAAAAAAAAAGACTAATATGACTTGTTATAATTGGATTACCATAGAAGTACCATTGATAATTAAATTACAATTAGGGGTATTGTCCTACCAAAAGAAAAAATGAAAACTTATATCTAAAGACAACCAAATTTAAAATACAATATTTACTACATAAACATGATTTATTAATATTCACATTATCTCATTTAACAAAGAGAAAAAAAATGTAAAGCACTTTATCTACCATCTTAATATTACTTTCTTCAACGAATGAAAATTGAAGTAAATAAAAGTAATTATTTTGATTTGTTGTAAAATATCCTATAAACTAAATTGATAATATTATTAATTAAAATACTTTAAAATAACGTAAAACTCATCAAATTCAAAATAAATTCTCGATAAAAAAAAATATTTGTTACAAAAAGATGATAAGAATATGATGTACAATATTTGCATTGGATTTATAACGAATATTTTATTACAAATTTTCAACAACAATTTTTGCAAGGAAAATAATTCATGTGGATATTTAGCGAGAAATTGGTAATAAATTCTAAAATCTTTTACATATTTAATAGAATTCTTAACAACATATTTTTAATGTTACATGTATTTAACTTATAATAATTATTTTATTTGGATATATTTTTTATAATTGTTGTGAAGTCAATTAATTTAAAATATATTTATATTCCGAATTATTAAATGTGCATCTTTATTTATGCAAATTCGTTGTATACATTATAATATTTATAGTTATTTTGATTAATGTGAGCATCATTTATATGCAATAAGGTATTGTTATTATTATTATTTCTATTACTTATATATTAATAATTTAGTTAATTATTACTTATTATTACTTATTATTATTACCAATTACCTATTCTAGAATCAACTAATTTCTAGAACCAAATAAAATCAGTAAATCAACTTAGGTTCAATTTTGCTTCAACCCATATAATGTTTAGTCTCTGGTAGTTTTTTTGTTTGAGTATATGGATCTAAGATCAATACTTACCCTTAAAATTTATTATGGTTCACTGCAAAAATGAGACTGTTTAGCGATGGAGTTTGTCGTCGCTAAATCTGTCGCTATAAGACTTAATGATGGCTTGGTAACAGAAAATGTCACTAAATCAATTGTCACAAAAATAAGGGTGATGGAATAGTAACGGAATGATGTAGGATTGAGATGAAATATAATTCGTCACAATTTAGCGAGGGAATTGAGACGGAATAAAATCCATCTCTAAATAGCGACGGATTAAGACGGAATAAATACCATTGCTATTTAACGATGGATTGAGACAGCACCATTCCAAAGGATCTGTTTCTATCCGTTGCTAAATAGTGACAATTCCATCGTTATTTGGAGATGGATTGGCGAGGGAAAGGATCCATTTCTATCCGTTGACAACTCTGGCTGTCTTTATCTATCGTCAAACTAGGTAGTGTTAATTTTGATAATTATAATATTTTTAATTAATAAAATTATTTTTATTAATATTATTTGTCGTAATTATAACTTACATATTTGAATACTGACTGACATATAGATAATTATTTTTGTTCATATTTTATAAGACAATAAATAAAATTTATATATAACATTTTACAAAATCATATGTAGCATGATAAAATTGTCTTTCCACATATTTAATCTGAAATGTGATTTTGCAATGAAGTGAGTCTCCTCCAAGCATTTATAGTAATAATTTCCTATCGGATTAAGCATCTGATGTTAATTTGGCATTTCCTTTGATTTGTTTTTACATTTTCTACAAAAACCCATTTCATTTTTGTCCTTCTTGCTAAGAACAAACTCTTCAAAGGACAGATTTAATTCAATTAAATCAAGATTTTATTTAGTTCTGATCGTGCATTAAGTTTCTAGTTTAAATAAAATTGGGGTTTTCAGAAACGTAGCATGCACGTTCTCCATCATTGCATGAATGTATGGAGATATGCAGATCGAGATCTGTATATTTATGTCCCAAAATGATCATTTTTCATCAGTAATGACTGGAATCATGAAGGGTTCGGCCAGCGAAGCCGGACAACCATATATTAATAATTGATTCCAAGCCATGATGTAGCCTTAAATGGACTTGATGTGTAAAATAGCTTTCGAAATTCGCTTTAATACATGGAAGTACAGCTCTGATGTATATATATTTCTACTTTTAATTTGTTACCATATGCATTTCTGATATGATTGTGCATGCTTTGCTAAAACTTGCTCTGCTTTAATCTTGTTTGCATTCTCATGCACTCTTACGCAGCATGCATGCAAAATTTTAGAATATGACAAATGATGAATACGTATCACGTATCGATCTTGCATGAATTTGTTCATTATTTTCTTAAATGAATGTATTCTTTTTGTAATATATTTCACTGTGATTTTACAATTGCTGTTCTCATAATTGTTGGTGTGTGATTGTGAATTATTAATGCTTATATGCTTTATCGGGATATAATGATCGATTAAAATAAGTCAATTATATGATTCATACATAGTAGATTTAATTATCCAAATCCAATTTTAAGATGGAACAATTTATGTACATATTTTAATCTTCTCGTATAATGATTGTACGATCATTTTAATGGTTTATTTAATTAGTTATAAAGGCAACCTCCTTGGAAATAATTGATTTGCTCTAAACAAGCCTTCTATATGCTGATTATGGATCATTTTAGACAACTCCTAAATATTAAAATCGAGAAGAACACATGAGTAAGGCCTAAATATTAATTAATACTATTCTAAGCACTACATGTGAATTTTAAATATTTTTTAAAAATATTAATTTATTAAAAATTTAAAAACATTATTACAATTTGTAATTGAAAAAATATGTTTTAGATATCCCCTATAAATTCATAATGACTTACTATTTATTATAAATTTATTACAAAGTTCATGACAAGATTATACATGTACACACAGATATTTGTACTAATAAGACAATGTCCAATCATCCTGCTGCAAACTGTTTGAGAATAAAGATACTTTATATAAGAATTGTTCAACGATTAACTACCAGGAATATTGTAACTTTGTTCACCGATACGGTTGAAGAGCTGAAGAGATCATGTGCATGTGAATAATAAGGAGGTCAATCAATTGGCATAGCACTCTACTTTTAAGCCAGAAAGGCTACAGATATTCCCATAGAACAGGTTTGCGTGGACCAAATACATTGTATTAATTTATATGCCAAGCTAGGCAGAGGGCAAGGGCTAAACCTCAGTTCAGTTAATGTATGAAAGAAACTATATCTGAAGGAATATCAAACTTTCAGATGAGATGCTTACTGTTCAAATGAATGTATACATATATATATATATGCATGTACAGACTTGTGAAGCTAATCAAAACGAGCAGAATTCCATTCAGGGTTGCAGTTTCAGTTTCTCCCTGCTTGAAGGAACAATATCTTGAAAGATCTACAGAGAGAAATCCATCTGAAATATCAATCTCCTTGAAAGACACGTTGAGGCGGGGAACCGAATAGATACTTGCTTTTTCGCAATGTACGTTCTCAGCATGAAACTAATCATTCCTCCGCTGGCACTTAGGTACCTTGTTTAATCATCTTTCAGTGTACCCAATTCGTAAATTGAAAAAACCCATAAAGAAAATGATTTCTTTTTAGGATATGAAATCAAGAAAAGAATCAAGATAACTGGTTTGGACATGTATTCTGAGTTTATGTCCATTTGATAATGATCTAATCAAATAATTGTAAACTCATGTGCATCATGCGTTACTACATCATTGCTTTATTAGCTCAAGGTTAAATTGGGATCTTAATATATTATAATAGACATAAATTCAATGGCATTAAGAATCTTACGCAGCTGCATTAACAATCACGTTGAGGATCGGCACTAATGGCAATGTCCCACTGTTGTTCGTCACTTTTGACATCATCCAAATCTGCAAACTCAACACCTTGAAGATATTTAGCACCATCCATACATACATACACACATACATATATATCTATATATCTTTTTCTTATAAACTTTCTGACTAAGATCAATGTGCTTAACAGTAAAAGCATGACAGGAAAGATGAACAATTGACAGGATATATGGTACCAGTACTGATTAGTATCATATCTTAAAGATTGATATCCTTCAAAATGAAGTACTCATCTGTTTGTTCATGTCAATGGACAACCCTCTTACCATCAAATTACAAAAAGTGTTAAAAGTTGTATGAATTATTATTGATGGAATAGTTCACAACTTGTGAGAATGCATAATTGAGAACAACTCATCTAACCTATAAATTGATTGATTTTATATTTCTAATACTCTTCAAGGTATATTGTAATAAAATGGAATTTAGCATATAATCTAACAATTTATATATTATTTTAAATTATATCAAAAATTATTAAATTTTATTATGTATTAAAAATTATAGTTGAGGTTGAACTCTAGATTCTCAATTTTATTATTTCAAAATTTAATTTTTTATTATGATGCTTAATTTTTTAATTATGATATTTGGATGTTTCAAGTTTTGATATGTTAATATTTATTTTATATTCTAATATCTAATCATGAATCTCATATCTCAATTAATATAATTTAATTTTAAAATAATTATATTTATTATTTATTATTTATTTATTAATAAAATTATAATAAATAAATGTAATAATGAATATACGAATATTTACACGTGTTCAATAATATATAATTTAAATATATTCTATTAAAAATATTGAATTATTCAAATAATATAATTAAAAATGAAATATATTAATTTCAATACATTCCATCAAGAATCATTGTGGGTTGATGAAATTTTAAAAAAGAATAGTACTTGGAACATTCACCACAGAGTTAAAGAAGAGATGATAGAATCCAACTAAGAATATGGATATGGGTGGCCACTTAATATATGCATAATTACAGTATTTTTCTAAGATGCAAGCGATGATTAGGTTGTAATTAATGTGATATCATTTTTACAGTAAAGTCCAATATAAAATTGAAGGTGAGGAATATGATGGTTCCCACTTGACTGGTTTTCTAATTAACATGACATTTTGCATTATGTTATTACAAGCCATATACTTTTGCCATGTAAATGCTTGAAATGCATATCATTGTAAAAGGAAAGGCTCTTATAGATAAGTTTATATATACTACATACACACACATAAGAGTCTTTTTTTAATTAATTTTCAAAAATATCTTTTTTTTTTTTTGAAATATCGTAAGAAAATAATGGGTTTTCAAAAATATTTGTAAATACAATATTTTTAAAAGTTTAATATAAGTATGCTGTAAATTGTAGAAATATGTGATACAAATGTTTAATATAATTTTATCTTTTTTACAAGTTCTTAAATAAATACTGCTTTTTAATTATGAAACTTGTATATATATGTAGATTAATTAAATAATATTTTATTTTCGAGATAAATTATGAATTGAAATTTAAATAGTATATAGCTATTAATTTGAAATTTGACGTAGACAGACATATAAAATTAAATTGAAATCATAATAAATTAATTTGATAGTTAAGATTCCTAAATGAAATATTGGCAAGGGACAAACATGATTAAAACTAAAAGGCAACTAGTCCTTTTAATCCCACCACTTTCAAATCACCAATAAGTCGATTAATTAGAGAATCCTTTTACACCTAAAACACAAAATTCCAATTTCAAAGAGACTAGTGTTGCCTTTGATTAGTCTTAGTCACCATCCCATCATTTCTTTCCCATAAACATCCCCACAATCACATTTATATATATATACACTTACACTCGAGGAAAAAGAATCCCAACAAAAATGAAAAGAACAGAAATTATTGATAGAGATTTGAAAGCCATTATAAAAGTTGGCAAAATCAAGACAAGTCGCCTAAGTGGATCATGTCTGGTTTTAGGGGTTTACACTGATGAAAATTTGTCAATTCTAGAACACCCATTTGCAACGTGTAACCAACCCAAATGGGAGAAGGATGTGACTAACAAGTTCCATATCATTTCATCCGGTTTATACAAATAATATATCTATACATATATCTAGATTGTGCATGCTTTCATGGTACATGAATCATCTTTCGGTGAAACTCTTGCTGCATATAGGATGGTGATGAGGATACAACTGAATTCAGTTCGAAGCATGCTTTGTCTGGCTAAGCTAGCTGCTGTTGTCTCTGAACCTACATTACGGCTTTGTTTGGAAAAGTTTCAATGGAAGGAAGAAAAATAAGGGAGGAAAGAAAATTTTATTTTCATACGTTTGGAAGAGGAAAGAAAATAAGGAAAGAAAAAAAATAAATGAAATAAAAATAAAAGTTTTTCCTTCTAAATTGGAATGATGGAAATAGATGGAAAATAAATATTATTTTCCTTTTTTACTTTATTTTTTACCTCCATTCCCAAACAAAGAAATTTACTGTTCTTCTGATATTTTACCTCTATATTTTCTTTCACCCTTATTTTACACCTCTCCAGGCAATGGATAACTCCATAAATATCTGTCTTTGTCGCGATGGTACGGCACCGCTTGACATTGCTATAACTTCAAGCTTAATGACGAAACTAATTAAAATGATTTATTTTACTTTGATAAAAATGTGACCGGCAATTTACAGTTTCATTCATATTTAGGGTTCTTAAAATGATTTTTATTTATGAATATTTTTTTGTTTGATGAAATTTTTAACCTTAATTATTAGATATGATTTGTCAATATTTAATCATTAGATATTAGCTAATAATTACTAGTTATTTATGTTTATATTTAAAGCTAATATGTTTATTAATAATAGTACTTTTACTAATTATTTGATGTAAAATGTAAAAAAATAAATATAAAATTTTAAAAATTAACCTCTAAAAATTAAAAAATAATTTTACTTCTTCTGGAAATTTGGATAAGTCTTAGATTAAATATAAATTCTTGTGGTTATTTCATAATAGATTTAATATTATAATCGACAATTAATGAAACAGCATTAAATTAGAAATTTCTTATAATGTAATTATTTTATTTAGTTAATTAGATTGCAGAAATATTAAAAAATATATAAAAACTAAAAATCAATCTGAATATCATAATTATAATCCTCTTAATTAATTTGATTTTAGGATTTAATAGATTGAATTTTTTCTTGTTTATTGATATTTTCTTAATTTGAGAATGAAATTAATCACTTAAAATAATTTATATTTAAAATAATATTTTTCAATATTAAACTTACCATATAAAAAATGATGGTTCAATTAACAATTTATCATATTACAAATTCAAAATTAAAAAAAAAAACATCACCTAATATTACACTTTAAAATTTTATCATTTTTAACCAAAATAATTTTTATAATTCTTAAAGTATCCCTTCAAAAAACATAAATCTACAAAATTAATTAAATCTATTTTTTTCTTCTTCTTCTTTCTCTTCTTTTTTTTTTGTTGGTGCTGCTTCTTCTTCATCTTCATCATCTTCTTCTTCATTTCCTCCTCCTATTCTCATTCTCTTCCTTCCTCCTTCTTAAATCTAATTTATTTTATTTTTATATTTTATATTTTTAATTATTTATTATATAATTTAATTATATTTTTAATTTTTATTATTTTTTATTTGTTTTCTTTCATGGTAAATATAAGTAAGTAAATATATACCACAACATATAATATATATGGTATATATAATATATATGATATATATTTATGATATGTATAATATATATAGTATATATTTATTTATCTGAATATATTTATTTACTAGAAGAAGAAGAAATGTGGAGAAAAAGAATAGCAAAACGAATTCAGGAATTTGAAAAAGAGGAAAATTAAAAAGAATAAAATATAAAAGGGTAAAAATGTAATTTTGATAAAAAAAATTGATAAATATTTTAACACAAAGTCAAAGTGATAAATTTAAAATGAACTTTAAAATATGATATATCTTATAATTTTTCTAAAAAAATACATTATAAAAAATATATGATGAACCATAAATTAAATATATTTATTTTTACTTCTTATAAATATATTAGAATGATAATACATATTGTACATTTTAAATATAATTTTTTTACTATTAATATAATAAAGAAATTTAAAATTAGTACAGTAATTAACATAGCAATAAAAATAATTTAATACAATAATAACTTTAAATATCTATTATCAACCATAATATAATTTTATGATATTGAAGCAAAACCCTTGAAAACTATAGACTAAGTATATGCTTTGAAGTATTAAAAATTGACTAAATTATCACTAAATAACCATAAGTAAGTTCGAATAAAAATAATTAATAAATTTATGAATAATTATTTTTAAAATCAACTTTATCACAAGGTATCATGATGATAATAAATTATTAATATTTATGAATAATTACTTATTTGTATTATAACCTAAAAGATGTCTTTCTTTTTTAAGATAAACATATCTTATTCAACATTCTGTTCCTTATGCTATACCAATTTAATTACAATTTTAACTCCAAACTACCTTATACCTAATAATGCATATCACTATTAATTATTTAATATATTATTGATTATATTTTATTTTTATATTGAATAAAATAATTTTATATTACAACATTTAAGTTCTCAATGATTTAATCTATTTATAATTATTTATTTTCAATAATTTTATTTCCTATATAAAAATTTTACATAACAGTTGATATTTTAATTAAATTTTTTCAAATAATTCTATATATATTAATATTTTATATTCTTACTCTATTTTAGTGTTATCACATTTTAATTTAGTTAAAATTATTTAATTACATTTTATTTTATATTATATTTATTATACATTGTATTTATATTATATTATAATCAATTAATTAGTCATATTTTGTTATTAGAGTTCAAGAATAATTTAAATGATTAATAGTTGTTAATAATATAAAATATAATATAATTTATATATATAATATAAAAATTATATTTTAATCTAAATACAAAATTATCTCAATTAACAAACATAATAAAAATATATTTATTTCATTATTATCATCATAATTTTCTTTCATCGCTAAAAATATATATTTGATTCGTCATTAATTATAGTTCATTTCTAAGCAAAAAAGTTAAATTTTATATATACTATTTATTTATAAATATGATATATTTAGTTAATTAAAGTATATACACATGCTTTATACTTATCATGTTTAGTTAATTAATTTATAAATATTTGGATAGGATTCAATTGAAAATAAAATTCATATTTAATAATGGCAATTTAAATATATAAAACTTAGTTTATTTTATACTTTTATTATAGATATTTTATTAGTATTCCATTTATAATAGAATAAATAATAGATATTTTATTAGTATTTCATGTATTCCCACAACCTAAGAGTTAGTTTTTGTAATTGTGGGTTGGTGTGAGATTGATGCTTGGGGCATTAAGTTATATTTAAGAGTTTAATTGCTGTAAGTTTGTTATTGTTATAAAGATTTGAGTGTAAGCCTAAAAACACTAAGGTTAGGATTCGTTTTAAGGAATCTTTTGTTGTAATTGATTGTGATTAGTGGAACCATAAGTTGAGAACTTAGAAGAAGTAGACGTAGGCCAAGAGTTAGTACCGAATCACTATAAATTGTTGTCATACTGCCACTGGGATTTCAGTAAAAAATCATTATTTAAATTGAAACTTGTTATAATATTAATTTATCTAATAATTAATACTTTAAATAACGTCCTTATAATTACTCTACACATATTATTTTCTTTATTTTTTATTTTATTTTAGTTTTATTACATTTTAATTTAATTAAAAAATTTTAATTATATTTTACTATTTTACTTTATATTTATGATATGTTATATTTGTATTATCATTAATTCATTAGTTATATTTTAATATTAGAATTCAAAATTAACTTAAATAATTAATTGTTATTTATAATATAAAATAAATTACAGAAATTATATTTTAATTTAAACATAGTATTATCTTTTATTTATAAATATAATAGTAAAAATATAAATTTATTATTGTATCTTATATAACGATTATAAAATGTTTTATTATTTTTATATTATTTTATAACAAATTGATACCTTATATTTTAAAATGTTAGTAAAATAATGAAAATTTTTTTAACTTAATGGACTATGATTTAAAAATTAATTTATTTTCTAAATTTAACTCATGATCAATATTAACTTAAAATTTTCTTTATAACTTCTAGAATTTCTCAAATCCCAAGATTTGGATGACAACACAAGAATCAAAAGAGTTGAAACGAGTGAGAAATGGACACAAGAATTTTAGAGTGGTTCGGCCAACAAATGCCTACATCCACTTACCCAAGCAAACAACTTAGGTTTCCACTAATACAATACACAAATACAATAAAGAATTCATCAACAAGAATTCAATCTCAAGTATTTTCCCAAGGCTCACACTTAAACCCTTACAACAAGTGTTTCCCAAGGCTCACATTAAACCTCACTCAAGAAATCAAGAATACTCTTCAAGAATACATCAAAATGTATTTAACAAAGAAAATAATGTTTATAAATTGATTTCTTACCTTCAATAAGGTTAATCTACACTTATATAAGCTATTCTAAGCTTATATAACCGTTGGGGATGCATTAAATGCAAAATAGAGTCATTATACAACTTTTTCAAAAATGTTAAAAAATACATATTTTGACCCGTATGACTCCCCGTATACCCGTACGACACCCAAAAAACGTCTCCAAAATGATGCCAAAACATCGCGTATGGCTGTACCATAAAGTGGTACGCCCGTACCAAACTTTTTGAACATTTTTCCACTCCTTATGGCCTCTTTGCACACCCGTACGGCTTAGGAAACCAAACGGTACACCCATACCACTTCTTGTATGCCTGTACCGCACCAAAAACACTGACAAGAAAAATTCATGAGAGCTCCGGTATGACCGTACCACCCATTGGTACGCCAGTACCAAAACTGGTACGCTCGGACGTGTTCCTATACGCCCGTAGCAAGCTTAAAAACACTCAAAACTTTAATAATTTTCATAAAACATTGTTTGTTAACATCAAAACTAAAATCAAGGACCCCCAAGGTTCAACATTCTCTCTCTTTTTGATGTTGACAAACCCTTAATCAAAAATAACTCCCCCTCACAAATTGCACCCTTGCAATTCAACTCAATGAAAATTATTTTCAAAATGCATACAAATTCATTTTCACCATACTTCTCCCCCTTTGGCTACATCAAAAAGAAA
>CANYBF010626850.1:0-23781 GCA_948192965.1 Dalechampia spathulata
AATGGATTCAAGTAATGAACACCTATTTTTATAAGTTTTATATTGTAGTTTTACCATATTAATCTACTAAATCCATCTAGCAAACATTTGACATTCATAAGCATGAATAATCACATAAATATAGCATGGTATGATAATATATATATATGTATAAAGCATGGTAGCAATATTATAATAGATATAAGTAGAAAGGGATTAAAGGAATTGGGGGATACAAACTAGAATGATTAAATAAATACAAGCAATAAATGGAAAAATTACAAAAGTAACGTGTTATTCTATTACAAATTGATCTTTGAGAAGCACAAAATTAGATGTTAAATAATTTCTCAAATCCTATAATCAACAATGAAAAATTTGATCCCAATCACCATTGAGTCAAAAATATATGATCTGAAATGCACGAGTAAAATATTACAATTAATGTAAAAATTGTAATTTATGGATTATCCTAATTAATTTAAGTTATTAGAAAGCT
The DNA here is from genome assembly GCA_948192965.1 of Dalechampia spathulata. NCBI lineage: Eukaryota > Viridiplantae > Streptophyta > Magnoliopsida > Malpighiales > Euphorbiaceae > Dalechampia > Dalechampia spathulata. The sequence goes on from CANYBF010626850.1 coordinate 479, forward strand.
CATATCATGTTTAAAAAGGTCTTAAGAGTCTAAACATGGGCATGTTTCAAGCTAAAATAAATATTTTTGAATCGTGTAAAGTGCAATATGCATTATATATTTTAATAAATAGTATGAATATGCACCATACATTATAGTGTATAGTGCTAATGTGCACACATTGTAAGTCTAGAATAGTAATCAAACATGAAAAATGCATAAATTTATCAAAATTAGTTATGAATTATCATTTCTAATACTCTACATTCCCTTGTTCATCATCTAGACTTAAAAAGATACATTTAAATTAAACTCAATCATTCTAATTTGGTTTTTTTTTTTGCATGAATCAAGAAAGCTTTTATTTTCTTTGAAAATGAGTTTTAATGTTAAAACGTTAACCAACCCAAATTATTTATGCAATTTTGAAATAAAAATGCTATTAGGAAGTTTAATATTTAAGCAAACATCAATAAAAAAAAAACTCACTATAATTTTATCTAGATTAATATGCATCACACGTTGCAAAAAAAATACAAAAAAAAATACAATGTGCATTATACATTGACTAATATGCATCATACATTGGATGAAAAATGTAACGTTTATCATGTGTTATTGGATTGAGTGTAGGAAATTACAAAATGAGATGAGGAAAAAGCAAAAGAACAACAAACAAAAGGAATAAATGCAAAAAAAAAAATCAAAAAAAAATTATTTCAAAGATTGCCTAAAACTGGGACTTTATAAATCTTGATTTTAAATACTTGACGGAACAAATTAGTACGAAAAATTAAATATAATTAAGTTTAATTAGTGATTAATTGATTTCTATAGTGATTTTGATAGATTCTATGTGTTTTGTACATGGGTATTACTCACATATCAAATCCGAAAACCAACCACAACCGAACTCTGAACTCTTATGTACTATATCAAACCCTCAAAGTATCATATTTATTTTTGTTAAATCCATATACTTTTAGTATATTAGATTAAGCCCCTAAGAGGAAAAATCCTCAAAATTAGCTAAATAAGAATACACATCAATGCAACATAATAAAAGCTTAAGGAGCAAATAAAAAATTACAATAAATGAAGGGTTTGAAATGCAATATTAATAAATAAAAGGAGAGTCAAGGTTGACATGCTAAGTAAGTGGTAGAGATAAAGTGGAATCTTTCTTCGTTTTGATGAAATTTCAACTACATAATAACGTCATTGGACACTAACCACATCCCTTTATTTGCTGCCAACTCCCTGCTTTGTAGGTCCCAAATTCCATATCCCACTTGCCTTCTATCTTTATTTTCATTTTTATTTGATTGATAGACTTTTGTTGGACATGCAATTGAGTAATTAAATTAAACTCCACCTCTATCCTTTTTTAAAACTAATATTTCTTTTTTACTTGTAAAATATATGAAAACAACTTAATATTTATTAATATTTAGCAAGCAACTTAGATCTTGTATTAAATTATTATTATTATTATTAAAATATTAATCCCTTCATGCATATTAATATTAATTAGAGTTGAGGTTGGACCACCATTTTTATTTATTTTTAATAAGTAAGTTGTTCAACTTAGCCTTACATGAAAAATCAAAATGTTAAGTTAATATATTATGAGTGCTAAGCATATTCTCTTTCTAATTTTTTTTAATGATAATTTGGAAAATAAGACCACCTTTTTTAATTTTAATTTTTAATTTTTTATTTTTTCATAAATTTCTATTTAGCAAAACATGTGAATGTTATTTTTGGAAAAAATTACAAAATAAAATAAATAAATAATGAAAGGTACTTTTTAGAAAATATAGAAGCAAATTATATATTACCTTGAACCTTAAGCATGATCTCATTAATATAAGAAAAATAAAGAAAAATAAAGAAATTCAAGAATGATGCCTATCTTATATTGCTAACAACGACAAAACAAAACAAAACAAAAAAAAGGAAAATAATAATTAATATAAATCATTTTTAGTATTAAAAAGCTTTCTTCATCACCTTCAAAGCTTTCCTCTCTTGAGACCATCATTCATATTCTTTCTCTAAAAAACCAACATCCTATCCATATTCAAATCAAGCAAATGCTTCCAACAAAGGCTGGCCATAGATTCTTCCTCACGTTCATAATTCCAATCACTTTCCTTATATAAGTAACTATATGTGTATGCACACGACACCCCTATCATGATGAGATGACTATGATAATTCCTTTACTATCCTTGCTTCCAAACAAATATGTCTGTTTTTGCTTGCTAATCTTGTAAGAAAGTCTAATTTTCTAGTGTAATTATTGGGGGGGGGTGTGTGTGTGTATGGCTTTTTCCTAGAAAGACAAATTGGCATTTTTCTCTTGCCCACTTTGTTATTCTCTTGTCAAATCCAACTCTTTAATTCTCCATCTTTCTTTCTTTTTTCTTTTCTTTTACAGTCCTTCTGTTAGAATTTCTTTTAGAAATTTTGTGCTCCAAATGGTTCCCGGGAAGCACGATTTCTCATGTGGGTTTGTGGAAATGGCATGGATCATGCTTAGGATATACTACTCGAGACTATTCTGGCTCTTGTTTGGTGTTTTCTCTTATGAAAATCATGAAGGAAAGCCTCGGATTTAATCCAACTTCTCCTTTCTAGTTTCCTTGTTAACCTTGTTATTATTATACATAATATTTTATCTTCCGACTATTCTTTTCCTTTACTTTATTCAGTACTAGTGCCTATCATACAGAAGCAGATTCAATTCCTAATATTACCCAATAAACAAATAAAGGATTTGCAAGCACAAGTTGTTGCTATATTTTCCTGGAAACATGCTCAGAAAAGAGGCTGCCATCCGTACGCAGGAAACCAAGGCCGATCATGGATACGTTGAAACCGATCCTACAGGCCGGTATGGAAGGGTAAGTTCTTGCGTAATCTTTCTTCTTCTTTTAATGAATTTATTTTATGCTTATTCTTCTTATTATTTGAATAACATAAATAAAGTAGAGCTTGAACGAAAGCCTTACTAATTAGTAATTGCTTACAGAAACATGATTGGTGGTGTTATTATTGTTTATATTTGTTAAGTACGAACTACCTGAGAATACAAAAGCTTCCAACCTCTTCATCATTGTCTTTAGTTAGTTTAATCTCTACCTTCCTCTTTCTTTTTCAAAAAACAATATTAATTTCAATCTTTATCAGGAAATATCCCAACTGGGTTTTGATTATCTTGGCATGTGTTGTTTACATATATATATATTGTATGTATGCAAGGACGATAACTTGTTTGACTTGGACATTGCGGCCGATAGTTCTTGAATACTGCTCTACGTATACATTTTTGTCAGCTACTGCATTACAGCATTTAGCTGGGGGTAGACCTCCTTTCTGTTTTAGCAGCCAATATCATCCTTCCAGCAGTTATTCTAGAAAATAGTAAATCGTTATTAGAATTCATACACTCCTGAAGATGTTATTTTTTATTAAAATGATTTAGATCATTTTAGGTTATGTATTTTTTTCTGTTATTATTGACTTATAATTCATATATGGAACATAGATAGATCTTAGGGGCCGGGGGTGATTATGACCCTTGGTTGGTTTCAAGTATATTTTGATGAACGATTCTCTAATAGTTTTCTTCATAAATTATATTGGAGTTGATGAAAGCAAGTGATTGAGAAAAAATGATGATGGGATGAACAGTTTGATGAAGTGCTTGGAAAAGGAGCAATGAAAACAGTATACAAGGCAATTGATGAAGTTGGAGGAATCGAGGTGGCATGGAACCAAGTGAGGCTCAACGAAGTTCTTCGTTCACCAGATGACTTGCAGAGGCTCTACTCTGAAGTTCATCTTCTCAGCACTCTCGATCATCACTCTATCATCCATTTCTACACTTCTTGGATTGATACTCATGGCCGCACCTTCAACTTCATCACTGAAATGTTCACTTCTGGAACTCTCAGAGAGTAATTTCCTTCCTTCCCTTGACTTCTTCTTCTGATAAAGTGAATACAGCAAAGTGACGGCAGGACTGACAGATACATCCTTCTTTTGATGGGCTCAGATATAGGAAAAAGTACAAGAGAGTACACATAGGAGCAATCAAGAACTGGGCAAGACAAATCTTACAGGGACTCGTGTATCTTCATTGCCATGATCCTCCTGTAATTCATAGAGACCTGAAATGCGACAACATCTTTGTTAACGGCCACCTGGGACAGGTCAAGATTGGTGATCTGGGTCTTGCAGCCATTCTTCGAGGCTCCCAGTCCGCACACAGCGTCATTGGTACGCAATTTTTTTGACTTGATCTTCTCTTTGTGATATCAGATCAATGGCTTCTGATAAAGCTTCAGAAATCCAAAAAAAAAAAAAATTGAAAAGGAAAAAATGGGTCTTAGAATTGAGACTAGAATGAATGGTTATTGCATGTTTGATATAATCTGAAACTTGAATAACATTGGATGATGATAGGCACACCAGAATTCATGGCACCTGAATTATACGAAGAAGATTACAATGAGCTTGTCGATGTCTACTCATTTGGCATGTGTGTCTTGGAGATGCTCACATCAGAATACCCTTACAGTGAATGCGTTAACCCTGCTCAGATTTACAAGAAAGTTACTTCGGTAAAGTGACAGTTCCGTTTCCCAAAGATTCATGCCTGTCTGGAAATTCCCAGAAATACTTGTCCAGTTCTGATTTATTCTCTATATTTGTATCATGCCCATAAATGTTGGACAAAAATATAGATCAGGTCTTGCAAAGTATTTTTGGATCTCGCGTATGTTCATGTTCATGACATGGAAATAATTGGTGCTACGCAGGGGAAATTACCTGCAGCTTTTTACAAAGTTCAGGATCTAGAAGCCCAGAAATTTATTGGAAAATGCTTAGTAGCTGCTTCCAAGAGATTATCAGCTAAAGAGCTACTTCTGGATCCATTTCTTGCATCTGATGAAACCGAATCATCATCTTCCCTTGCAAAGTTTGGAGATCAGAAACTGTTCTTGAATGGAAATGAAATGGAAAAGCTGCATTTGAATGATCCACAAAGAACTGACATGAGAATAACTGGAAAGCTTAATCCTGAAGACGATACCATGTTTCTCAAAGTACAAATTGTGAATAGTGATGGTACGGTTCCAGGGACTAGTTCCGACTCGTACATCTTGTTTGTGGGAAAAACTTTTCTATTTTGATCATCTGATTTGGGTATTACTGCTCGAACAGTAAGATCTTTGATCGAAAATACGAACTTCTTATCACTTCCATCAACGTGTGATTTGTTATTTTGCAGGTTCCCTCAGGAACATATATTTCCCTTTTGATATTTTACATGATACATCAATGGATGTAGCAACAGAGATGGTAAAGGAGCTTGACATAAACGATTGGGAACCATCTGAAATTGCTGAAATGATTGATGGAGAGATTTCATCTTTGGTGCCAAATTGGAAGAAATGGAACTTGCCTCAAATTGAAGAGTACCATACATTCAACTTCCAAGACGACGACGACGACCGCCATAATAATCATCCTTCGTTTTCTTCCTCCTCTTGCTCCTCGTCTCAAGCATCCTTATCAGGATTAATGACGCAATGGCCCCAAGGTACATCCCTATACTTAAATTCCTACTTAAGGTTGGATTATTTGATTTTATCATGTAGGATCGTAAACCCATCAATAAGATTCTTCTAACATGGCAGATCAATCTATAGTAGTATGTGATAAGAGTTATTTATAAAAAAAAGAGTATTTTTAGAATTCGGAGTAGAGGCCATGTATTTGAAACAATTGCTGTTGCAGATGAATTGTTTGATGATACAAGCTCTCAAAGCTCTTCACACTCAGGATCATATTCCAACTTGAACTACATTTCCGGCGACGATTACAAGTTGGAAACGAGCACGACGAGGAGAGGAGACCATAAACATGCCATTACAAGGATCCAGAACTCGACGAGATTCTGTCCTCAGGACAATTCAAGTTCTTACATCGGACAGCAAATTGCCAGAGATGCATACAGAAACTGCAAAGTATTGCTGGAATCACAACCCGGAGCATCAAGTTCTAAGCAGAAAAGGGTGATGGTGGACAACCGTAGGCTGACGAGAAACCACTCGTTGGTAGATGTTCGTAGCCAATTATTGCACCGATCATTGGTGGAAGAAGTGAATAAAAGGCGGTTGTTTAAGACAGCAGGATCTGTTGAAAATGTTGGTTTTCAGGCACCTCCTGACGATTCGAAAAGGGCCTTGTCGCGCCGGAATTCGAGCAGAAGGTAATGAAAGCAAAACAATGCAGAATTTGTGCTCAAGTTGAATAAGGAAATTGATGGTTATGAGGGGAGGGAAGTGAAGAAGACAATAAGAAGAATGATTGTGAATATGTATTTGCATAAACATGATAGTTTGGGATGAAGTTTGTATTAGCAATTAGACAAGTTTATGAATAAGAAATTTAGTAGTTGGCTTGAAGTTTGAGATGATAATTATCATTGGTAAATACCTGCAATGTACCTGAACAAAGAAAATTCATGATTAATTCCATTCATTTATTATTACAATTCCTTTTCTTATTATTTAACAAAATAATTATATAAAATCAATAGACTATAATGATCTATCTTCTTAAGAAAACATATTCCTTTATTATATCATGATGAAAATCATGTGGGATATAATCCTACCAATGACATGACATGCTTCCATCACATCACAATCTCTCCAGGAATATATTTTAGTTAATCCTGCCATGATTTGTTAATCTAAATCAAAATGGTGCAATGGAATAATGAGTTCCATGTATAAAGGAGATGGGCGTAGTTCATGGGATGCCACCTTCCTTTATACAAAACGTGCATCCAACAAAAGTCCCCAACTCTAACCGTCTTTGCATCCAACTCCACTTAATCTCTCTCCATCTCTCAAGGGTACACCAACCATGGAGGAATTCCTTTATATAGTTTTTTCTTTTATGTTCTATCCCTCTTCACGGAGGGAACCAATAAGAATATGAGAAGCAGCATATAAAGCCACCATCATTTTGTTCCATTTCTTCATCCATACTCCGTTCCCAATCATTTGAGATGAAAGTGAAAGCATTAATTGCCTTCAAATCCAAGTTTTATATCCCATGCAGAAAACTACTTGCAATCTTCAGATTCAAACTAAGAAAACCTGTCTTTATAAGATCCCTTCGTTTTCGTATTCATCGCAATAAGACCCGACAAGCTTCTGCAAAGGACCGAATGCTTGCCAGCCTACATTCAGTCTTTCATTCCAGTAAGCCATTGCAGAAGATGGACAGACTTGGGGAGCTTAAGAGTATCTCAGAAGCAGAGCAAGAGATGAAGCTGTTTACGTCACCTCTTACACCGGCATATATAACAGCCAGTAGGACCTCCATGAAGGATAGCTTTGGCGACCAGGATATTGAAGATGCTTGCAGAAGTTTTGAGAACTATTTGGTGGAGATGATTGTTGAAGAGGGGAAAGTGAAGGATTTGATGGACGTAGAAGAGCTTCTGCATTGTTGGAGGAATCTGAAATGTCCCATCTTCATCGATTTGGTGTGTAGATTCTACGGAGAGCTTTGCAAAGACCTGTTTTCTCCGGAGAACGACAATGACATTGATTCTGCCAAGTGATTCTTCTGCCTAATGTTGGGATCAAAAATTCACAGGCCATACTATAATAACATAGAAGATAAAAGCTTCCTCTAGCCTGTGGCTATTAGAAAAATGTAACACGAGTAAATGCTAAAAGGAATGACCCAATATTCTCAAAGATTATAGCATCACATCACATCATGTATGACATTTTTGACATGATATCATATGATTCTGGAAAAAGAAAGTGAACCGTAAAATCAAACTCGTTACAACTTCTACTAGCAAGACCAGCAGCTTGCTATCGTGAAGTGCTGATTCTTGAAAATGGTAAACATGCATCGAAATCAGAAAAACAAGACGAAAATTTCAATCTTCTTAAGTGCCTCTAAGAATGCTTTTGAAGGTAATCCAAGACACAGATAGATCTAAAATTGAAACCATGTATATAACCATTTTAATCAGAAGTCAGGAGCATCTAAACTCCAGAGAGCTTCCTAGAACCAAAAGCCTGCAAATACTAAAGCTCTGTCACATAGGAAGTTTTCTACAATCTGATCGAGGGACAATTTCAATACAATTATGAAAAAGGTACCGTGATTTTCACAAGTAACCGGAACAGATTATTTCAACAGATTTTCACATCCTCAAGACTACCCTCAGATCACAAAATGACGAATGATCAAATGCAACAGCATCACCATACCATACACAAAAAGATTTAAAAAAAAAAGCTTCATAGAATGTAGATATTTATATACATTTCACAAAACCACACAACAAAACTTCAGTTAAAAAGGAAAACTGCAGTAGAAAAGGTTGGGTAAGAAGTACAAGCATTGTACTTCACAGGTTCTCATCCCATCATATTATGATAGCTAACCATATGATTCCTACCACTAACAAATATTAGCTCTTCTCAGAGTAAATTAAGCTATGTATCGACATGATTTAAACATTTGATGGTTTAGCATTGCAAGGATACCGGTTTTTATGGCACCTTCACCTAGCAAGAAAGGTAAACACAAGATTTCATCAATGTGTCCTGCAATCTGAATCCAGGCATGACCATAAACTCGACTTTGACATCAGATTTTCCACCATAAGGAATGTCCTTGTCAACAGGTTCCATATAAACATCTGAGAATTTGCTTCCTCTTTTCACAGCATAAATTTCAGCTTTGGGATCAATTGAGGTTGCAATCCCCTGAAGAATCCATACCCACTTTGCCACTCTTGCAAATATTTGATAAAATGGTGTTCTTGGATGCTTGCCACTCAATACAAACAATCTCTGGTCCAGGTTACCGAAGAAAGACATCTCCATTACCGGATGGACAACAAACAAGTACTTTTTTCTGCAGAAAATGGAAAATTCTGAACCGGGATTTTCTAGCAGAAAATGAATAGGATCATCAGACCTCATAACTTCATCCACATCATAAGATTTAAGTGATATCCCATGGAACATTCTTCGTGCAATGTAGGCCTCAAATGCAAACTTCTTATGTGACCTTTTGAGATAAACAACATCACTTTGAATGTAATTTGCAGCTCGATCCAAGTCCCAACCAGAAGCTTTCATCAAGCTTATTACTGGCTTTGCAAAATCATGAATAGACTGTGATGTTTTTCTAAAGGCATCTTCAAACTTGGCAACATCCAAAACCCTCATTTTAATTTCCAAACTTTTCTGTCTCATCTTCTCAATCAACCTTGAATTCCCCAGATCCAAATCATTGAGTTTTTTTCTCAGACGAGCAATCTCAGCATCTTGAGCTCTACTCTGAGATTTCAGCTTCTCTAATAGCTTCTCCTTAACTTCAATATCTTTCGGTAGATCAAAATGAGATGACTCAAGCTTTGGATTCATGAACTGCTTCTCCTTATACATCCGCTTGATCTTACATAGTGTTTCAAGCTGAGAAATAACATGTTCATCAGCAGAAACAATCTTATCAGGATCATAAGGAACATGAGCTTCCTGAAGCTGAATATAAGCTAATTTCAAGGCAGAAACACTGTCAAACAACTGAAGAATGTAATCACCTCCATTACAACTATCACCCATGATTTTCCCTACAGAAGGCTGTGGATGGATTTTCTCACCGTCACATTCTGTTTCTTCAGTAGCATCACTGCTATCTTCACTAACTGAACTCGCACCATTATGATTATTAATATTATTAAGGGAATGAAGATGCTGCTGATTTGGGTTTTCATTGGAGAAAACACCAATGGATCTTAACTTGCAAACTTTAGTAAATCTAGTGACCATTTCAGCTATGTTCGAAGATGGTTTATTATGAATGGTGGCATACTCCATTCTCTAGAAAAGATTAAAACCCTAAACCACAAAAAGATAATAATAAATATTACAAAGACTATATTTATATAATATATTTGGAGTTTACATATACTTTACTGATACAAAAGATAATAATTATCACAGTATAAAATGCATACAAAACAAGCACTGGTGGTAAGAAACATGATTCCGGGTCAAATGCCTTAAACCTTGGGAAGTGGGCAACTACTAACACCCCAGATGGGAGATTAAAGAAACAAACAAGGCTATTAATGAAGTTAAGTATGCCATTAAAAGGGTTGATTAAACAAGTATTATTACTATCTAAGATTTGTGCTTAAAAGAGGGTGAAGAGATTCAAAATTAAATAAAGAAGGTATCTTTCTTTCTCAAGCTAATAAGATAAAAGAACCCCAATTTAGTAAATTGATTGATGCTACAAAACAAAGAAACAAAAACCTGCATTTAATGCGAAGAATGAAACTCAAGAGGAACAGTAAAAGAGCACAACAAACCCACAACGAGGAAACTCGAAAGAAGAGAATGCTGAAAAGCTATTTTTCTACCTAGCTTTGCATTTGAAAGTGGTGCTTTTTGAGTTGCAAGGAGGAAGTATTTTGATAAATGGCATTCAATCAATGGAAAAGAACAACAAGTGGGTGGGTTTTGGATTTTGTGAAGGACGTGAAAGGTTTTTGGAAATGGAGAAATGAAGAGACAATGTCAGTGGCAGAGTGGTGGCATGGCAGAGGCAGTTGCTTGGAATCAAGTGTTTTGAATTTTATTTGTTAATTCCCTTTTTTGCCCCTCGATTTACTTAATAACCGCACGCGTACTGTTTTTCTTTTTTTCTTTGAACTTTTTATTCCAAATTCGTACACGTGGAATAAAAGCAAAAAAACAATAAATTAATTGAATTTGTAATTTTGATTTGGGGGCCGTTTAAGAGAAAATTAAATAATTTTTGAAATATTTTAATTTTAAAAATTCAAATAGTTGATGAAAATCATTTAAATATTATAATTTAATTAGTTTATAAATTATTATTTTACGGAAAATAAATGTTGTTATTATTTAAAAAAAAAAAGAAGTATTCAGTTGTTATCAATTAATATGAAATATATTTCAAAATAAATAAGCTTATGGTTGAGTTTATAATGAACTCAAAACAGAGTTAGTTGTAAATAAGTTAGTTTTTAAGGTTAACATTAATGGAATTAAGCTTAATTCATTTATAAAATAAATATTAAAATCAAATTTAAGTTGAATTCATTTAAGTTAAATTCATTTAAATTAATGAACAAATTTAAATGAGCTTTTATTTAATCAAATATCGAATAGATCATAAACAATTAAATTCATTTATACCCCTTTAATAATGATAATGATAATAATGATGATGGTTGATAATGACAAGCATTATAATACTATTAATAATGATGATGATCATAATAATAATAAATGAAAATAATAATAAGAATTGATGATCTATAAATTTTCAATAGAGAATAATAAATTAGAAATATTCGTAGTTGTAAGTTTAATATAATTAGAATTAGTGACACTTTTAAAATGATTACATTGGATCGATGAGTTAATCAATTATACAATTCACTTTTAAGTTAAGATTTTGTTTTAGATTCGATTAGTATACTTATGATAATCTTTTATAGTAATTTTATTGATTTATTTTTTATTTTTATTTTTATAAAAATAATAATTATTATAAATTTCTTTATCACTTGATATTTAATTATATATATATGATATGTAAATAATAATTATTTAATCTATCCATCATTATAGTTTATTTTAATAGGAAATATAGCTTAAACACTAATATTATACATTTTTATATTGTATTCGTTTATATATTCATGTTAGTTTGAATAAAAATAATAATAATATAATTTTTTGATCATTTAATGTAAATATTGTAATAATAATTCACATTTTATTTCTAGTAAAATTTATATATATATATATTAATAAAAATAGAGTTTGGAAAATTTTATATTAATTTAATAAAATAATAAAGTTAATAATATATCATAAAAATTTATAATTTATGCATATATTTTTTTATATATAATAATTTAGCACATATATTAATCTTTTATACTATTCAATTCAATTGTCAATTAATTTTGATTTTTTTAAAACCAAATTTAGTTTTGATTTTTAAATGTTTTATTTATATACACATAAAATTATTTTCAGAAAAAAAACTTTTATAGCATTTTCTTTGAAGTCATCGTACTCATTAAACAACAAGTGATTATATCATGGCATGTAGAGCTTGTTCCCGCATTGACACCTCCACGCTTCTGGATAATATTCAGTCGTCACCGGAGTTCCTGGCGGCACCGGCACGTGTACCGGCTTGCACGGGGTGCAGTTGCCGCACTTGGACGTGCACCGCGGCGGGGATGATCCAGGGCCGGTTAGTATTCTCCGACCGTTGATGAAGGAAATACCCATGTTTGTTCGACCTCTTTCCTTATCAAAACCCTAATCAAAACGAAGACGATCATCCATTAATAAGTAGGAAATGATTAAGTGGAAGCATTTTCCGAGACATTAAAGATTTGGGATATGATTTGACTTGACTGAGGGAGAAATTTCTGACCGGGAAAAGATCACGTGATGACATAAAACGGATAATCACTCATATTGTGGTTGCGGTTAAGACACTTGGCACTGCCAGCGCAAGTTAGGGACTCTGCGCCTTAAATACATCAAATAATTTCAACTTAACACCTCCTTTTCCTTAATAATAATAATTCATTTATTTTTTATTTTTATAATTAGAATGAATATTAATATCATTAAGAAGGTTGCTATTTTCTAAATAATTATATAAAATTACTATTTACTATTTTAAAGAATTATATTTAATTTGGTAATTTTTTTTATCAGAATTTATTAAATTAGATTAATTATTGATATTTAAAATTTAATTGCTTTAAAAGTAAGAATCTATAAAAATGAAAAATGCAGTTATATATATATATATATATATATATATATATATATATATAAAGAGATATGTGTAAACATGTGAGGTCCAATTTTAAAAATAATAAGTATTGGTTAATCTCTGTAATTATCTGCTCATATATGATATTCAATAATTAATTAGACTTAAAATATATTAATTAAATTGTATAACAAATCAAAATCAATTAAATCCAAAATTTTATTTTATTATTATTATTTTAGCATTATTTATTTATTAAAGATGAATAAAAATTATCAAAAAAATGAAAAAATTGATTAAACCGATGAATTTTAATAATTTTGATTCAAATTTTCAGTTTTTAGTTTTCAATTTGTTTATAATGTTGAATTTTATTTACTTTTAATTTTTAGTTTGTTTAGAGATAATAAAAAATTAAATTATAAAATAATATCATTTTTATATTAGTATTCAAAATAGCATCATTTTATATTAATTATATTGTTCCAACTATTAGATGGTATATCAATTCAATTTTTCAGTTTCTAAAACATTTAGTTCAATTTTGATTATTAAAGATTCAATTTTTAATAATTTTAGTTTAATATCAATTTTAAGAATTTAACTTTTAATTTATTTAATTCAATTTTCCATAAAAAGCAACGGATATTCATTCATAAATCAAATTAATTTATAATTAATAAACAAATATAATACCTATAAAAATAAGTACATTCTTTAAATCTATCACTATATAATTATATTAACTAAAAACATATTATTTTGATTAAATTGGTTGATTTATTATTAATCTAATTATTTAAAAATCTTATAAGTGAAATAATTGATCAAAATTTGTTAATCATTCTTAAGGATTTTTGAAGTAAAAATTAAAAATATATAGTTGAAAGTTAAAAAAGATAAAATTTATAAAAAAAAATTAAAATAATAAAATGGAGAATGAATGAAACATGAAAATAATATAAAAATGAAAATAAAAAGAAATTGTTTTATGATGCAAATGTAATGGAATAAGTGAAATAGTTCGAGTGTCATTTCTTCGTTGAAAGTGAAGGAATTGGTAGTAGTAGAAGGCTCTCACCTGAAGATGGAAACCAGTCTTACTGTGAGTGGAAGGACACCTGATGATGCCTGCATTTCAATCATTCTTATTATGTGCTTGATATTCTTGATGTGTGATCGCTTGAAAATGAATGAAATGATCGGAGTAATGATGCTACCTAATTACCTTGAGAAGAAGCAGTGAGAAGAACGCAGACCCAGAAGAAGATGATGATGAAGAATAAGAAGAAAGAAACGCAGTGAACTGGAGCTGAGTTCTTCTTGAAGCACAGTAAGCGTTTTCTGTTGCAGTATTCCATCATCTTCAGAGAAGGAAAATACCCAGAAAGAAAAACCCTAAAGAACAGCGTTTCTCTCTTCACCAAGAAGATCGAACTCTCTTTTCTTTATTTCTTTGTTTTTCTTTTTTTTAATCTTTGAGAGTTTTAAGATTCAAGTATACACCCCATATGCTCTTCCTCTTCTTCTTCCATGCAAGAAACTCTCGAACCCTAGCATCCAAAGTACCTTAACATCTCTGCTCTTTTGTCGGAGAAGAACACTGTTGATGCCTATGTTGTTCTGATCTCTGTATGAATGTTTGTGAGAGAAATAGAGAGAGAGAGAGAGGAAGAACAGAGATGGAAGATAAAAGGAAATCCTTAATAAGTGTTTTTCAGAATTATTGCAGTCGTAGTTCCAACAAAAAAAAAAAAAAAAAAGAATTATTGCAGCCGCAGGCCTCTTCTGTAAATTCAACCTGTTACCTGTTTTAATTATTTTAAATAATTATTATATATTAATAATTTAATTATTAATTACAAATACACTAATTAATATATTTTTAAAAATAAAAATAATAAGAATATTTGATTGAAACGTAAAAACATAATTAAATGTTATTCTAGTTAATTTTTAAGATAAAATCATCTAAATACTTTAAAATAATTGAACGAACAATCATATATAATGAAATTTTACGATCTTCTATTTTATTTATAATTATTTTATCTTATTAGACTTGAATTTTTGTAGAATCTAAAAAGAGTTACTTTTCATGGATGATGATTTTCATGAATTAATTCATCATTTTTATCCTGAAAGATCTTAAAACATTCAAAAAATGAAAATAAAACATGGAATTAGGTTTGATAAATAAAACGTATTGATTATAGAATGAAATAAACTAAAAAGATGTTGGAGTATAAATATAAAGTAGATAGAAATAACGGTTTGATAATATAATTTAGACGGTTTGAATCTTGGCAGTCGTAGTGTGGGAGTTACACCCTCTGGATGAATTCCTTGTGGGTATCAAGACCACGAATCCCCATCTAGGAGGTCACTAGATACCACGATTTACCCCTCTATAATCCTGTCGGGTTAGGATGTATGAGCCGTTGGATGAGGGTTTCACCTTTTGGTAAGAAGATAATATAATTTAGGAGAGGGTATAGGGGGTGGTTGTATGGAGATAATGAAGGAGAGAAAGCTTAGGTAAAAGGTCAATTTGGTGGGTTTGAAAGGTTATGGAAAATAGTAAAACAAGGGAAAGGTGAATCTTTTCTGAAGCAGAATAATGGCCACTTCCCTTTCTAAGCTTTTCCATGTTTGGCTCTTCCATCTTCTTCCTCACTCCTTCCCATTTCCAGAATACCCATCAAACCTCCATTCTTTTCCATGGAAAGTGAGCGATTCATCATGTTCCTCCCTAAATGCTTGATATCTTCTCTAAGATATCATCTTATTTATCTATCTTCGCATTTTAGTTGGTTAAGGAGATAAGGTTAGTTTGGTAAATTAAGTCTGATAATAAGATTTAAATTTTTTAATTTTAAAATAATTATAATATATACTAGAATTTAAATTGATTTCGATTTGTCGATTCCATTCGGTTATTCAAATAATAATATTTATTAAAATGAATTTTTCTGATTTATTCTTAAAGTCCATGCGTACTAGTTGTTAAACCTTCTTCTTCATTATTAATATTTATTATAAATATTATTTATTTATTTATTTATTCTCTAGTGTTAATAGAGAATTACATTGATTTTTATTTATAATTTTTGAATTAAATTAATTTTATATTTGGTTGCTATAATAGTTGTTTACGATCATGAATAAAATAATTTTGAAATTTTATTTATTGATTATGAAATTTTTTTTTTATTTTTAAATCAATTATTTTAATGTCCACAACGATCTCTGCCTTCCAGGAACCAGCCCTAGTGCCCGCATCAGTTGGTACTCGGGTGATGGATTTGGTATCAAGGTCCAAGGTTCAAATCTCAGCAACCGCAGTGTGGGAGTTACACCATTTGGGTGGGCTTCTTGTGGGCATTGGAGTACTTGACCTCCCATCTATGAGGCCGCTGAGTACCGTGATTTACTCTTCCACAACTGTTCGGGCTCGGGTGTGGGGGCCCTTGGGATGAAGGAATCACCTTTTGGTATCAAGGAACCAGCCCTAGTGAATTGGGCATAGCCTTACAAAGCCTAGCCCACTCGACGTTTTCTTATCCCTTTTTAATAAGGGTTAATTTAAAAATTACTTACTTCATATTTTATAATAATATAATAAATTCTTTTTCAAATTTTACTAAAACTAAGATTCCTTTATAAAATTACTATTATTTTAATTATTTTAAAATTATTATTTTAAAAAAAATTTCAAAAAATCTATGAGAAAAATAAAATTTTATTTATTTATTTAAATATAATGATATTATGTGATTAATTTATCATTTCCAATGAATTTTAAACATTTTTGACTTTGATGAATAATAAAAATTAAAAATTTATTTAATATCTTTTACAAGTTTGTTTTGCATATTTTTTTTAATGGTTAATAGCATGAATAAGAAAAATAAAAATATTTGTTGACTTGTAATAGAATGATCATATAAACAATAAGAGAATTGTAAAAGATATTTAATATTTTCTAATATCATTTATTATCGCATCGACTACACCTTAAAATTTGAAAAAAAATTAAAAAAAATATATTCGTTAATGTTCGATTTGATATCGATCGATTAATAAGAGATTATTAATCGGTATGTGAAACATTAGTTATCTTATGAATCTATAAACTGTTTTAATAATGTATCATATTAATATTTATCGGACCGAATTATTTGGAGTTGATTCATAATAAAAATGGTATAATTAATTTTAAATATTCTTCATCAGAATATTTACAAAAGGAACATTAAATATGAATCTATTACATTACTACTTTATTTTAATGTACTAAGCTAAATTATATACCTTATATAAATTAGCTTCTTAAACTTCTTTAAAATAATTAAAAAATAATTTTTATTAAGAAATCATTATTTTCTATAATAAAAACCTTTCAAGAACTTATATGATTAAACTTTATCAAAATATAAAATTAATATTTTTATAAATATTTTAAAAAATTCATTATATATACAATAATTTGGAAAATACAGTATTTTTTAAAATCCCACTTCTTATTTTTCAAAATTCCCCCTTTTAGAAAAAGGAACCAATGTTACCGTTTTTTTTTCATCGTTTTTATTTTAAAAAAAGAAATATTAGCAACTTGCATTGACAATCTAAATCATTAGTGTCTTGATTTTAGCACTTTTTTTTATTCCTTTTTTTTTTCCCTTATTCTTATATTAAATCATTTGCTAGATAATTTTGCCTATCTATTATATTATAATTTAAGTTGTAATTAATATGATTTTTTGCATCAAGTTATTTATATCATTTTTTTTACAAATTGATTTTTAATAATATAATTTAAAATAATTATTTTGATATGATTGTTAATGATTCAATTTTATTCCGGAAGTATAAGATTATATTACTGATCGAATATAATTACAAATTTGACTAAAGATAAATGATGTCAATTGAAATTAACTAACACTTACCAGTAAAGTGAGTATGTATGCAAGAATGAAAGAGTGTATCTGTTAAATTTCTTGTAGAAATCAAACATGAAGTTAGTGTATTGAGAATTGTTACATCCATGTTTGACCCCCTAAGTGTTTGTAGGATTCTGAGTATGTGTGATTAGATGTATACATATATGTATACGTATATGAAGTTAGTGTATTGAGAATGAAAGAATGTGTCTGTTAAATTTTTGTTAGAAGTCAAACATGAGGTTACAATTTCTTGAAAGTTAAACATGTACTGATTAAATCTGTTAATAGCATCTATAAATAGAGAAGTCA
Organism: Dalechampia spathulata; assembly: GCA_948192965.1. Taxonomy (NCBI): domain Eukaryota; kingdom Viridiplantae; phylum Streptophyta; class Magnoliopsida; order Malpighiales; family Euphorbiaceae; genus Dalechampia; species Dalechampia spathulata. The sequence continues at coordinate 18,619 of CANYBF010626850.1, forward strand.
AACTATTATGAACTAATCACTAAGCTAATAAAAATTTAATTATTAAAAATTAAACCAAATATTTTAATCAACCAACAATACAATTTAAATTACTACATTTAGCTTTTTTTAGTTTAGCATTTTTCTTCATTTAGCTTTATTAACTTCTCTTTTAATTTTATTTTTATTCGACATTACCATTATCTTTTGATAATTTTTCATTCGATAGTTTAAACAATTTAATTTATTAAATTTCATTTTTATTTTCAAGTATAATAGATCTAGTAGTAGGTAAAGCTAGTAATCCAAAATATTTTTATAATCATTTTATTACTCGCATAATCATTTATTTTTTAGAAATCATAATTGCATTTAATTTCTTATGGTTAGAATATCGTAATACTTGGTATGTATAATAATCAATCAGTAAAAGGTTAAAATTTTCTTTTACATGAAAAATATAAAAATTAAAAAAATTTTAAAAAATAGATATTTAATTTAATATATTTAAGCGAAGATAATTATATATGATAACTAATACTTAGTTGAGGGGAAGAATTCAAAATTTGAATAATTTTGAATCACACTTCTTAAATCTGTAATATGGGGAATAATTTTGGAGGAGTAGTTAAGTTGAAACTAAGAATCTAATAATTATTATACTTTTTGAAAAAAAACTCGTTTAGATTGAGATAAAAAAAAAAAAAAAAAACAAAGAAGTTTGGTGGGACCCATTCTCCATCGTACAAAACTAGACCACGCAAACATCCAAACACTGCTCCATTCTGTGTAGCACGTGATTTAATTCCTTAAATAAATTTAAAAAAAATGTTTATAAGAATAATAATAATAATGAATATGTCCATATATACCTAAACTGAGAATATTGAGGAGCCTAAAGAATGCAAGGGGCAGACGTTCGCTGGTGCTCCACAAATCATACACGACAACAGCTTCCCCTGTCCATTTCACAATTAACAACACCCTTTCAAATTAATCTCTAATCCCCACCGTACAATTAATGCCCCTAACAACTCCTTTCGAATTTTTGCCCTTCATTTATTGTCAGTGTATATACAACCCAAAAAGTACACGATTCCTATATTTCACATACACATATATTCATATGTATGCTATTTTTCCCCACACCAAAAATCGGGTTATAGCAAAACGACGCCGCAATACCACCCAATCTGGGCTACATATGTTATTATTATTTCAAACACCACACTCTCACTCGCACGCAAATCATTTTAATACTATTTTTCCTCCCCGTATTCCAGGTGAAAAAATCATGTTATTTTTATAAACAAATAATACTCCGTCTTCTGCGGCTTCAGTTACCGGTAACCTGAATTCCCGGTTGTCTCACGGAAAGCTCAGGCTTCAGCTTGTTTTTCCACATCTGTTTAAAACAACTCGCGTCCCCACCTGTCCTTCTGGCGTCGACAACTACCAGATCGTCCGTTAACCGGCAAATCTCAACCTCTGCTACGAAATTACCATTTTGCCCTTCCATCTCAAAAGCCCATTGCTTTTTTCTCTTTGCCCTTACTCTCTCTGCCTTGGCGAACTCCTCTACTTTCTTCACCAGTCCATCCGGGGACTCCGCCGATACGAATCGCTCTCCATCATCCCTACCATTGTACGAATCGTCGAACAATCCGTTCAGATCCAAACCGGAGGAGAACGAAATTATATCGAAGGCGTTCAACGTGGTGATGTCCGGTTCATCTTTAGTCTCGAGCCTAATGTTGTCGTCGTCATCGTCGTAAAACTTGATTTCTTTGAACCCACCTTTTCGAAACCATGGATCTTTCAAGATTTCATCAATGGTTATTCTCGTCGCCGGATTAGTGTCCATAAGCCGGGAGAGGAACCGTTTCAGATCCGCAGACATCCATTTTGGACACCGAAACTCGCCTTTGTAGATCTTCTTATACATGTTCATCAGATTCGGGTCGTTGAACGGCAAGTAACCGGCAGTTAAGACGAACAGAATAACCCCACAAGACCATACATCAACTTTCGCTCCCTCGTACCCTTTCTTCGACAAAATCTCTGGCGCTACATAAGCCGGAGTCCCACATAAAGTGTGCAAAAGGCCATCGGATCTTATCTGATCCGTCACGGCACTGAGTCCGAAATCGGAAACCTTCAAATTCCCATTTTCATCAATGAGCAAATTCTCCGGTTTCAAATCTCGATGAAAAACACCTCTAGCGTGACAATAACCAACGGCAGATATCAACTGACGGAAATATTTGCGGCCGAGATCTTCACTAAAACGACCTTTAGCAACCTTAGCAAACAATTCACCTCCTTTGACAAACTCCATGATAAAATAAATCTTAGATTTAGAAGCCAAGACCTCATAGAGCTTAACAATATGGCGATGATTAAGCCGACGCATGATGGAGATCTCACGCTTGATATTCGACATCATGCTGGAGCTAGCAACCAGCTTTTTCTTATTAATAATTTTAATGGCGACGCTTTGCCCATTCTCGACATTTCGAGCATGATAAACTTTAGCAAAAGCGCCGCAGCCGAGTAACTTGCCGAGCTCGTACTTGCCGAACAAGGCATTATCGGCTGCGAAAGAATGTTCGATCTCCGGCATATCGACGACCAGAGATCGAACCAGCAGACGCGAATCGATCAAAAGAGATAAGGAAGATAAAAAGCTAAACACAAATTAAATATAGAATATGAAAATGAAAAGAGAAGAGAAATCGTAGCAGTGGGGTGGAAGTTCCGATCAACCAGTCCTTCTTCTCCTCTGCCGGGAAATGACCTTTTTTTTTTAATTTTTTTTTTCTTTGGGAAAATGATTTTTCCTTGCTTTACGCGTTGCCCACCTGTTTATTTTTATAGGCTACCTAATTTTCTTAAACAACCAATAAGCATCTGTCGTTAAAAACGTGGCGGGATTTGATTGGTTAAGAAGGTGGTAGAGGATCCAGTTATCTCACAGCCACGTTAACACCGTCAGAACGCGTTGCGGGCTTCGGCTAACCGTGGAAGTAGCCGTGATTGAATTTCCTTTTTCGTGGTTTTTATTAAATGGATTATAATAATAGGCAATTATTAGTATAAATTTATTTTAATATAAAATTACGAAAATAATAATAATAATAATAATAATAATAATAATAATAATAATAATAATAATAGTCATAGTACAGCAATGTCGGCTACTAATTGACCGTCTTCGAATCATATAAAATGCTTTGCGGCCGTCTAATTTCCATTTCAACTCTTTGATTATTTAATTGAATAATGACTTTTACATCTTATATTATTATTATTATTATTATTGATTATAATAAATATTATTTTTATGATTTTTTTTTTATATAAATACTATAAAATAAATTACTAACAATGATATCAAATTACAACCACTTTCTATGATAATTAAAATATAATCGTCCAATAAATAAATTTCTTAACAAAAAAGAATTTATATGGTTGATTTTGAAATCCTAATTTTACTGAAAACAAAATATTAAATATCAATTATATTGCTTTAGGGGTAAGGTCGTTTTTTAAAATAAAATATTTTTTTATTCATCATAATTTTATACTTATGATAATTATAATTTTTTTATAAATAATATTTTAATTAATTATCTATATAGTTTATATGGAGAACTAAATGTATCCTTAAATTTTCTTTATCTTAATTAACCTTAATATTTTTAGCAAAAAAATCTCTTATTTGAATAAATATCCATTTTTTTTGTTTAAATAACACATAAAATAAACTATAACTTAATACTTGTTAAAGGCTTTGGATTTAAAATGCAATTTTGGATGGTTTCGGGTTTTGTATTATTTTCTTTTACTTTCTCCCTTGCTAAGAATTATGTTTGGTATTGCTCATGTTTGTCTTCTTAGCTTTTTTGTTGGATGGTTGATATTCATTTTAAAGTTCATTTCACATTATGCTTTAATAAGATATTTGTTTTTTTCTTTTTATTTTTTTTTATTTTTATTGAAATCTGTAGCTGAAAATGACATTTCATAACAATTGTTTGTATTTATTTTTTTACTTTAACTATATGTTTGATTGATTGAATTATATTTAGATTTACAAGTTATGTTTATATTGTATTAGTTTTTATATATTATGAATTTAGGATTGATTTGATATCTTAATTATATCAAAAAATTCAAACTTGAATTCAATATGATTTATTTGATATAATTAATTTATATATTATGCGAGTCAATTAAATATGTTTCATGTTGATTGCTTAGTGTGTATATATTTTTAATCAAAAGTTTTAATAATTTATTATACTAAGCATCACCATAAGAGCACGGATTGTTAGTAGTAGAGTCGAACACAAGAAACTCAAACTCTTGTCAAGTACCAAAAATCGATTTTAATTCATTATTTAAAAAATAGAATAATTAGGTGATATTTGCTTTAAATGCTTAAAATGAAATAATGAGTTGTGAAATAATGATGCAATAATAAGAAGAAAAATTTCAATTAATAAAATTCTCGATTGATAAGAGTTAGAGATACAATTAGATAGTATGATAATTATGTGAAAATTGTTTGATAAAAAATGATTAATGGACTTTTAAAGAAAATAATGATTGTATATTTAAAACTCTTCTTCATGTCACGTCTTTTGGCTGCGTAACATGCTCCCGAAGAATAATTATAAAATTTTGTATACTAAAAATTTATAATCATCCATCAAAGGATAACTAATTTTTATTTTATTTTATTATTTAACTTGTTTAATACAGTCTTTCATAAAGGTAAACAGTTATTATAAATTACATGCCTTTTTTTTTAAACCATAATTTAACATACATTAATACAAATTTATAATTTAACAACTTTAGGTGTACTGCCAAAGTACTTCTATAGAACTTGCACGGTTAACTTATAAGAAGTCCATAATAGTTTTATTACCACTCTGAAGTTGTTGGTCCTACTGCTGCTATTAATGTTTCTCTTCCGAAGCCTTGCTTGTTCCTACATTTATCAATTGACAAACGTTGAGTATAAAACTCAGTGGTGCTATAAAACTCATGCAATTTATATCATAATAAAATTTATAACATTAAATTTCATGGCATTTATAAATCATGTAATATTGATAATATACTTTCCATGTCAATTATGAATAATGATGAATTTTCTATGCATAATAATTA